>JAAGNO010003272.1:93237-159148 GCA_033439905.1 Ceryle rudis | reverse complement strand
CCGGGGGCCCTGGGGGCGGCCTAGAGAATCGTGGAGTCAGGGGGAGACTCGCTTGTTGCAGGGCACCTTTAAGATCATGGATTCCAAGCGTTAACCCAGCACTCCCAACGCAGCACTAAACCGTGTACCTCGGCACCACATCTCCGCGGCTTTTAAATCCCGCAAGGGATGGGGATGCCACCACTGCCCTAAGTAGCCTGGGCCAGAAACTTTTCCTATCGAATTTTCCTAACGAATCAGAGAAGAAACGGGTGTTTCCAAAGCCTGTCAGGATAAGGCTTCTCTTACCCCTTCCAGACAGCTTGTCTAGACAATGCTTTTCTCAAGCAACATTGGACCAAATGATCCTTGAGGTTCCTTCCAAGCTGGTGTTCTCTGGTCCCTTGTGAGGTGTGCTTTACTGTCAGCACAAAGCTCATTTGTCCACTTAAATGTTTTCCCCTTTCAGAATAATTGAAAACAAAAGCATTTGGCAACTGCACAATAATCAGTCAAAAGGGTCTGAAGCTGCCAAGAAGCAGTGGTGGAAGCTTGTCTTCATCCATGGACGTGAGGCTTGGTTGGCTCCAGCCTTTCCCCTTCCCTGCAGTGCTAACGGCGCAGACCTTGGTAGCCTCTGGCATCCACCCTGTGACCTGTCTGAGGAGAAGTGTGTGGCGATGAACGCAGCCACGAAGCCAGGCAGATGGATCCTGAGCAAAACGAGGCCAAGCGGTTATTTTTGTTAAAACTCTCCAGGTCAGGTGCCATAATACTTCCGGCTGTTTGAGCTACTTCACCTGACAACTGTTCTGTGGAGCTGCTGGTGGGTGGGCCCCGGCCCTGCGGGGTGCCACGTGAATAATCTACAAACTCCAAACAGAAAAACGCAGAAATCCAGTGGTGTGTGTGGCAGCATCAGCAGAACTGGTCTCTGCCATCAGCACCATGAGCTGCAATGTGCTGCCTGCCCTGCGGCTTCTGCCCTGAGATCCTGACTTTGTCATCTATGTGCTAATGGGCTTGCTACACGAATCATGTTTGACGTCACATTTTAAAATGGGTCATCGTGGGGCTCTTATTTAATTCATGTTAACTCGTGTGATCTGTTCGCCTGTGGTCCCACCCTGGGTTACACAGACCCCGCTCCAAACTATATAGTGTGTACCCAAGGAGGTAGGTTTGGCTTTCACTTACACAGGGCCTCTTTGTAATGCTCCAGCAGGTCGATGTGGTGGCTCTTTTGTGCTCCTGGGGTTTCAGCAGGTGCTGCCTCACCCAGCCCACTCTAGAGATGATTCACTTTACTCTGGGCAACTGCCCATTTTTCTTCTGTGTCACTTGATAAGCAGAGTCTGGGGCCTTTTGTTAAGTGTTTTTACAAGTGCAGTGTGTGTTTGTTTACCCACAAGTGTATGACTCGTTGCACATGCTTTACGGCTTTTTTCTTCTAATAAAATACTTTGTGAACTCCCAACTGTTCTGAACCCAAACTGGAGCAGGCTGGGGCTAAGCAATACTGATCATTCTTTTTCTCAAGTATCATTATGCATTTGGTTGATTTTCCACACTTAACAAGTTTAATTTAGATGGCTTGAGAGATCTTCTGGACTAAAGTCTTTTTTTCTGAAGTGTAGCTGTAGATGGTATTTATTTTTGAGACACAAAACAAATATTCCAAGGCAGCCTTTCTTTGAGATTCAACAAGAACGCTGGAAATCAGCTCCATCAGTCATTGCTTGCAGGCATTCTTCCTTTGTGTGGATCAACATTTATTTTCTAAAGTGTGTTTATTGATAGTACTAATGTGATTATCCCACTTTTCTATAGAAATAGCAATCTGATTTCAAAGCATATTTGTAAGTTGCATGGCCTTTCATATTTCATTGTATTTCCTTTCCAGTGTGGCACAGCTGGATCACACATATGTCTTCTATTTTGAGCAGGCTCGGTATGTTATCAAACTTTGAATCCCAGAATGGTTTGGGTTGGAAGGGACCTTAAAGATCATCTAGCCCCAACCCCCTGCCATGGGCAGGGGCATCTTCCAGTAGACCAGGCTGCTCAAAGCCCCATCCAACCTGGCCTTGAACCCTTCCAGGGATGGGGCATTCACAGCCTCTCTGGGCAACCTTTCACTTTTCATTCTCCGATCTAAGTCTTTATATGAACTGCACTGCAGAAGTGATCAGGGATTAGAAAACTTCTGGGAGGTTCAAAGTGATGGAGTTGTATCTGTTATCAGTTATGTTCTGAAAACGTAACAGAAACGCCTGACATCCTTGTTAAAGCCTAGACTCAGGAGTATGAATTCCAGCCAGTGCGGTAGTAATCATCCCACGCTGTTTCCAGCAAACCCACTGGAATGCAGGAGGTGGTGCTTACACTGATGTGAGCTGTGGGTGCAGCCCAGCTTACTCTGTTTCCTTCCTCCAGCAGCTTGCCTGGTGCTTTGCTGGCTTCTGTGAGACATCTTGCTGAGGAACATGACGGAGGGCAGCCATGTCCTGGCATGCCTGGGGTGGTGGCCTGGGTGCCCAGAGGACAGAAGAGGGTGCTGGAGGAAAGCCCAGCAGGCTAGCTGAGAGAGAGCCGGTCGCAGAGTGGCGGTGAGTGGCTTACCCGGCCTTGCTCCCTTCGATGCTGGGAGAGCACCATGGGAAAGTAGAGGGAGGCTCATTCAGCAAGATTTGGTTTGGGTCACAAGACGGGAAGTAACAGGTCATGACCAAAGCAGAGTAAACAGCTCTGTTCCAACCCGAGCAAGCACCTCTGTTTCAACTGCTGAGCTGTCTTACCTGGGATCCCACTAACGTGTCCTGGCTGTCGGGGTGAGGGTTCACAGTGACTTCTGGGCGCAGCCTCAAGCAGGAGGACATGAGAGGCTGGGGACTGATGATCCTCACCTCCACAGGACAGTGCCACGCTCAGCAGATCCTCTGAGCTCCTACACACAATCTCTGTGCAGCAAGAACCAGATGGAAGAGCGTCTGCCATAGGCAGCCCATGGTGCTCCAGGCACTGCTTTCATCCTGCCGTTCACCTTCTGCTTCCTACGAAGAACGAAGGCAGTGCCAGTGACTCACCTCACACCCTCAAAAAGAAGCCAGGCTCTTTTCAGTGGTGCCCAGCAACAGGACAAGGGGCAACAGACACAAACAGGAACCCAGGAAGTACCATCTGAACGTGAGGAAAAACTTTCCCTTGATGGTGCCAGGGGCTGGCCCTGGCAGGGTGTGGAGTCTCCTCTGGAGAGATCCCAAACCTGCCTGGACAATGCGATCCTGGGCACACTGCTGGAGTAGGGGGGTTGGATATGATTTCCAGAGGTCCCTTCCAAACCCCACCATTCTGTGATTTTTATCGGCCTCAAGAAAGGAATTCTGGGGTGCTGGGTGGTTCCTACAATCTTAGGGACTGCACACCCTGGGACACTTAAAACCTACTGCAGTGCTGCCTCTGCCTGCTTCATGGTCACTGTCACCTTTCTGTGGTCTGTGCAACCATCCAGCTGGGCAAACGTGGTTGGGCGAGGTGTGCGCACACCGCCACTCTGTCTGAATCACACGCGCACTGGAGATCAGCGTCGAGCAGCGACAGTGTGGGGACATCGAGTGAGTGAGAACCACCTGTAACTCCCACTAGGAAGAGGGAAAGCAGGTGGTTCCTCCGGCTGCTCCCTCCTCCTGGGGCTGCCGCGGTGCTGGTACAGCGATACCCCACCCGCGGTGTGCCGGGCCCTGATGCTTTTCACAGCTCTGAGAGCCGCTCGCTCTCCTGAACAGAACACAGGGAGGCAAAACCAGGAGGCACTACCCAAACCTCAGCTCTGCAGTTACATCTACAGCCTGTAAAAATTAAGGACTGCTGATGTCCAGCCAGGATTTATCACCACCCTGCTGGGGAGGAGATTCCTTCCCTTCCAGCACAGCTATTCCAGCCCTGCCTCTGGGTAACACTTGCCAGTGTTGCTTCAGGTTTCAGTGCAGCACTTGAGCACAGGCTCAGTTAAATTAAACCTCACGCTTACACGTGCTGCTGGATCCAGACCTGCTGTGATTCTGCAGCCCTGTAATTCCTCAGATCTCAAAGATTCCAGTGAAAGACAAGGACATAGAGCACCTCAGAAAACTCATCGTACCTCAAAGACTTGGCCCCTGCTTGTCTAGTACTTGGTTCAGCTTCATCCTCATCAGCTGTTTGACCTGTGAGGGGGAGAGTAGCACTTCTTGGTGATGAACAACAAGCTGAAGTGAGGCAGAAAAATCTGTGATAAATTAGTGTGGGAAGTGTTAATGGGGCCAAATGTCCTGAGTTGATTGGATTAGGGAAGTCAAACTAATTTTAAAATCATGCCTGGAGAGTGGGAAACTGGATATCGTTACCCATTTATCTGACACAACAGAGGAGTCTTAATGGGTGTCATCTCCAGCACGTTGGGAAAACACCGTCAAAGCTCTTGCTGACAAGATGCTTTCTCAGGGATTATTAATTATATTGCCTTATTAGCTAACCACGGTCTGAGAACACATCTCGCATGTTAACTAAAGTGCAGTGACCATTTAGCTAATAAGTATGACTCAGTCTTTTAAATTTTCTTAATGATTAGCAACTTAGTAAAACTGTTACACTGAGAGATTAAAAACAAAACGCTTGAGCAAGCTGTGTCTCAAGAACAAGTTTGAACTGGAACTCGCGTTTAGCGAGGACAGATAAAGTGTACCGTGCTAATTACCAGCCTGATGTGACAAGATGAAGGTAAACATATCTGCAGATTTAACCGGCTCGTGTGACCCCTTCCTGCATCGTCATACACGGTAAAAGTGCACTGGTGATAGTTCAGCCCAGTGTATCAGCTTGAGCCTTCCATCACAGCCCTGGGGAGGACAGGGATTGCTGCAGCCTTCACCAGTGCCAAGCTCTGCACCTCGGGTCCCAGGCTGCAGCCTGCTCTGTTGCAACCATGAGCAGAATTGATTCGAAACGTCCTGGGATAAGCAAAAGCATCGTCTCCAGGGGAATACACAAATAAATGAAATGCCGATAGCAAATTGCACAAAGGCACATTGTCCACTTGTGGCCCAAGAAGGTCTGAGAGGGTCCTTGTTGGGAGGTCCCAGACTGACTTCCCTGCAAGGAAGCTCAGCCCAAAACTGAGCACCAACAGAGCGCAGGGTGCATCTTGTTAGAATGCAGGATTCACAGGGTGCTGGTGGCAGACCGGGGAAAAAAACTTACTTATTGGCATGTGACGTCTGCTCACTCTGAGACTCCTGCTTCAAACTACGTGGTCTTTACTATAGCTCAGCCAAAAGCTTCCCAGAGGCAGGGCATGAAAAGAGGAGAGAAAGCCTGATGAAATACACACGGTGTTCCGCTGACAACCGTTTTAGAGTCCTTTTAGTGAAGTGCCTCTGAAGCCCCAGGCAGATCTGTCGGGAAGGTCAGGGATACAGCCGTGGGTGAGGTTAGTGCTGTGACTCCGTTAACCTGATACAAGTGCTGCACTCCAGTCATCGGATCCTGTTATCCTTCACCTGGTAACGTGCTGGAGGACAGAGACTGGCTGCTCAGTGTTGCTAAATGACCCCTCCCTGCTGAGTTACTGACAGTATCACTGAATGATGCCCCTCAGGCATTAGGACAGAGCTCAGCAGAAGTTTAGTGAGGCAGTTTGGGACGATTTTTTCTCACATTAAGTCACATTTATGACTGTTGTTTGGCTACAGCTCGAGCTGCTCTGTTTGCATAGGCTGTCTGGCTCACAAGGACCAAGCGGGGGTGTCCAGGACCCTGGTGCCAGCACCCTCCCTGCAACCCTGCCTCTGCTGTCCCATCCTTCCATTCCTGGAAGGAATCCAGCCTGGCTCTGCCCTCGGAGCAGGAGCAAATCTGCTTTGAACTCCATCTCTCCCCAAATGCTCATTGTGCCTACAGAGACCCCAGCACCAAGTTTTAAGCTGCACCAGAGGAAGCAGAGGTGTGTTCTACATGACTGGGGTTAGACACTGGCACATGTCCAGTGAGGGCTCATCCTGATGCAGAGACATCTCCTGACAGCTCCTGACAGCTCCAGGGCTGCCTCCCAATCCCCCAGTCACCTCCGAACCATCCATTTCAAAGAGATTTAGCTGAGGGCTTGCACCGCAACTACCACCCATGGAGCAAATGTGTCCTGCCAGGAAAATACCTCCCTTCTGGAGTTGGACATATGTCTGAGAGGTACAGAGAGAAAAAGGAAACAACAGCACAAGCCAACACATGCTGTAGATGTTGTTCATTGTCACTTTTATGTAACAGACATAGACAACATTACTGAAAGCAAGAACCTATCTTTTTTTTTTTTTTTCTTTTTTTCACATTCAGACAATCCATTATAATATTTAACTAACTGCAGTAGACACCATGGAGAACTTCTGAGCCTGCCATCTCAGCTGGTCTCACCTGGGGAGACCTGTTTGCAGCACACAAACTGACGGTTCGACCCAGAGCCCGCGCCCCAACTCTGCTGCTCTCTTCTGTGCACCCCGGTTCCCACGTGCCCTGTGTCAGTCCCAGGTGCCCCACTGCTGGAGCACATGACAGCATTGACCCAGTTCTCCTCTAGGTAAATCCCAGCAGTCACTCCAGGAAAGCCTTTGGTGTAATCTTAGTGTTTCAGTGCACATAGTGGGGCCAGACACTTATCCCGAGGGACCTCGTGGCTACACTTCCAGCCACTTGGAAAGGACCAGAATTTGCTTTAGGCAAATTATTACCAAGAGAGTAAAGTCTACAAAGGAAAGAAGTTCAGGCACATGGAAAGGAGCATGAACCTTCCCTACAGCCAAACCCACCGCAGCAGCCTATGATCCTCCTTGGCCCATCTCTTCTCATACTTTTCGTTGTGTTTCGTCCTCTGTTACATTATGGTCACTGCTTCACCGGCAGTCACTATGAGCTTGCAGTGACCGAGCAATGCTGGTGTTTCATCTCTAAATAAATAATGGGTTTCTAGCCTGAGAAAGTTGCTAGAAAGTAACCTGGTATCACAACAAGGAACAGACAAATTGTAGAAATCAGGCAAACAGAGAGTAGACTTTAAAATGATTCCAACACATCCCCCCAAAAGGGAAGAAAAATCCTCGTAGTTTGATTGTGTAACATAAAAATATCTCATAAAGAAGCAAAACGAGCACAAACAAGGCTATAGAAACAACATGATCTCCTGCTCACGTGCTGCCTTGGCTGAAGCCCGTGCAGCCAGCAAACCCATATGTGGTGCAAAGTGGGGGGCAGATCAGTGGGGAGCTTCCAGCTAATGCTGCAATACTCATTTCCCTGTTGGGCTGTCATTGTTACTGTAGGGACAGCCCAAGGCCTTGGCTGATGCCAGAGCCTGTGGGTCTAAGCGTTGTACAAAATGAAGGGAAGGCAGACACAGAGGGTGGGGAAGGAGGAGCAGCAAGGGGAGGTGACCTAACATTTGTCATATCATGGGAGGGATGGCAGCGGGACTTGAGTCTCCCAACCTGGTGGCCGGGAGTGCCCAGGCCCACTGTGTGGTCAGTGATGTGCTATTCCTTGTGCTGCAGCAGGGATAAGGGAGGGAGGAGTGGCTTTCAGGGAGGAAAGAGTAGATAGAGAGTCCAGCTGAAACAAAAGAAAAATACACAGCAGCCCAGCCAGAGTTTCTAAGATTCTCCTAAAAAAATCTGTGACATGAGTATTCCTTATGAGATCGGGCAGCATTTCCATAGTGCACGGATAGAAGAGCAAGTGAGGTGCATCCCAGCCGATTCAGATGGGACCCACCTTCTTGCACCGCACAGGCAGGAGTAAGGAGGACTTTGCTCAGTCTGTTTCCCTTTGCACCTCGGGCGATCAGTGCTGTGTGCTGGTGGCACAACTGCACGGACAGCTGGTCTCTCAGGGCGTCACATCACTCAGCAGAAGGAAACAGAATCAGTCAGCAGAATGAAAACGTGAGGCTACAGCACCGGCCGACCCCTCTTTCCTTCATCCCAGCTGAGTGATGACCCTGCTCAGTGTAATGCTTTGCCAACCAGTAAGATGGCTTTTCCAGTGGGACATGGAGACACACTTGTAACATATTCCTCCCGTCCTTTCCCCGGCTCTTCCCACAGCCCAGTTGTACTGAGTATTTCAGAATCAAACACCAGCTTAGCACCTGAGGCTCGGCAGTGTGAGCTGCAGCAGCCAGAAGGCAGCTGGTGGATGGGTCCTCCTGGTTTGCCAGCTGCAAGTCTGTTGTGAAATGAGACTTTTGCCCAATGCTCTTCCCGTGGCACCTGAAGGAGGTCCACGCTTAGGGCCTCCTTATTGGGTGCATGGCGCTGTCTATGCCTCCTCTCTGCCTCGCAGGACTTCCAGCTCAGTCATGGCTTTGGCTGGGAGCTTCTTGCGGCGGAACACAGCTGCGATCTCCTCAAAGGACTTTCCTTTTGTCTCGGGTACTTTGAAGTACGCAAACAGAAAGAAGACTAGAAGCAGAGCTGCGAAGATTGCAAACACATATGGTCCACACAGATCCTGCAGTGGGGGAAATGAGAACAGGGGACACTACCATCAGCACTGTAGGGATGGCTTCCCCTTCCCACCCCGGCTGGATGAGGTGCCTAGTGAGACGTGGGGATGGAGATCTGGGAGGCACGTCCATGTCCTGCTGGGCTGCTCTGGGAGCCCAGCAGTGGGGTTGTGTCGGTCATTTATTTGTATGTTTTTAGAGGGATTTCTTACCGCTATGTACTGGAAACACATTCCCACGATGAAGTTGCAGGCCCAGTTGCAGAAGCCAGCGACGGCGATGGCGGCGGGTCGTGGGCCTTGGCTGAATAGTTCGGCTACAATAAACCAGGGGATGGGCCCGGGCCCAACTTCAAAGAAGATGACGAAGAGGAAGATCGCAACCATGCTGACATAGCTCATCCAGGCAAACTGGCTCTGCAAGAGGGTGTGCTTCGTGTTACAGTCCCAGCACAGCTCTCATTAATTATCACTAATTACTTTAATTAGGCTTCTTTTTGAGAAATTTCTTTCTATTCAGACAAGTGGGGACGGGACATAGATAATTACACCTCTAAACTCCGGTGCTGTGTGCTGACGGGGTACATGGTGCCAGTGTTGCCAGAGGGATGTTGGAGCTCACAGCTATCAGCTCAGCTGTACCTTCAAGCCCTCTCCTTGCCTGCAGCATGGCCAGGAAGAGGAAAAATGGTGTTATCTTTAATAATCAGGGTGTTTAGTAAAGGAGGTCACCTCTTGTTTGGTCTTACATCTTGACAGGGGCTTGCACCAGTGGTTTGGACTGACTCGATGGGGCCAGCTCCATCCTCTGGCTGTTCTGCTCCGTGTTTCACAGCCTGACCACTCTCCTGGTCATCAGGAGGAATAATTTGTCCCATTTTTTATGACAAGATGCTGGTCCCTTGCACCAAAACAGGGAGACGTAGGTTGAGGGTTTAGGGCACACACTGTTTGTGTGTGGAGATATGCCCTGGGATTTCTTAGCAGGTGTGGGATTAAGCTGTGGGAATAGGGTCGTTGCTGTGTAAGGAGCTGAGGTAGTCAGAGGGCTCAGGGCAGGGACAGGGAACACAGGACACATGTCCTTTCTAGCAGCACTAGAGTATCTCAGGGGCCAAAGAGTGCAACATCCTCAGGCACTGCTGTAACCAGAGATGGCTCCAGCTATGGACACTTTGGGCTGTCCCTTCTAAGGACACATGTTTTCTGAACTTCTTTGAGAAGAACATGCAAAACATTCCCTTTAAAGGATGGTTTGTCTTCTTTTGTTTGCAAACCATGGAGAAAAAATGGAGATAAATTCTTACCAGAAGCACAAGTCCAACTGTCATGGCCACGGCGCTTATTAACATGCCCATCAAACCAGCCAGAAACAGGGACCGCCTGCCCGCCTTCTCCACCAGAAAGACCTGCAGAAACATGTGCAGCAGCTCAGTCTCCAGCACTGCCGCTCTCAGGAGGTTCGGTCAGGTCCATTAGCAATGAGCAACCTGTTCCCACTACCATGCTGCACTCCTCCTCTTTTAGCTCTCATGGTAGAGATTTATGTGCTGGTTTCCAAGTGTAAGAAGCTCTGCTGGTGGCTGTTAGGGAGCTAGACTGAGCAGCCACCCTGCCAAGGGCAAGGCAAAACCGCATATACTCAGAGCTCATGCATTTCCAAGCTCTCAGGACTCCCCACAACTCCTACATGTTTTGCTCACTATGGATTTTTTTCTTTTCTTTTTCAGGAAGAATAAAGTTACTAGGTCTGCATTAGTTTGGAAGCAGCCTTCAAAATGGGGTGTGATTCAAGTCACATCACAGGTCATTGCACCTTGTCTGTCCTAGGGTAGGTATAGTTGCGTAGCAGCTGGAGTCAGAACTTTCCCTCCCATTGCTCCCAGGTAGCCCCAAGGCTTAGTTTGCTCCTTGTCAACTCCTCTTGGTGGACTCCAGTCATCTCACCCAAATTTTGACATCTAAGTCTATACGAAATACTTTACCCAATGGGGAGATGTCAGTAACTCCAGAGGACAGCACAACTGGCCTGTCCTAAGGAACTGTGCAGTAGCCTCTGAGGCTGCCTGCGCCTTCACCCCTGCTCGAAAGGACACCTTTGGCCATCAGCTCAACCCTTCCTGCCATTACAGCAAGGGATTTATGCACCCAAGAGCCCATCTCTTTTGCTGGAGGCAGTTCATCCTGCCAGCTCATGACGCTGCAGAGGGACAGCCTCCTCACTCCCTTCTCCCCTTGCCAAGGTCCATCTGGCTGGCAGTGCTTCTGCCTTTTGATCAGGGTCTGTCATTTATTGACAAATGTAGGTAATTTTTAAGTGTTCATGGCCAAAAGAAGCAAAGAGCAAATGCCCCAGGCTGCAAGTACCACAGCTCCAGGGTGGAGATCAAACTGCAGGAGACCCTCTAAGCTGGAAAAAGACCTCTTCCAGCCACACACCTCTGTGCCTCATTTTGCAATAAATATCACGTTTTCTCCTCTGGATGGGACCTGTGATGGACTTCCTCTAAAGCAGGTTCACCCCAAGCCCTCCTATCTCATGCATGCTGGACTAAGATCTCTCGGAGCTGTGTATTTCCACCTTGCAGCTAGTTCTGCATCATAGTGGGTAAAAGTCCTTTAATCACTAAGCCTCTATAGAAATGTGAGGGAAATTTGCTTGGCATTTCCTCATCTTCTTCTTTAATGGCCACATTAAAAAAATAATTGCCTGCTGATAGTAATCGTGTTAATACTCAGGAGAGAGACAAACAAAGGGAAAGGCTGTGAAAACACAACCACCCTTTTATCACTGCAGATACATCAATACACTGAGGATTGGTGCTAGATTACTTTTATGACTGTGGAGTAGCCTTTGGCTATCACTCATGCAGGTGCTAGGTACATACAGAAACCAGCTGGAAAGATAACAGCTAAGAGGGAGATTGTGAGCTGCTGGCTTCCCCAGCACCACCCCGATCCCCTGCCTGCTCCCCGAGAGGAACAGCACCCGCAGAATTCCAGTCTCAAAGGCAGCTTTTTTTTTCTTTGGGGGTGGAAATGCAGAGCTACCAGAGCTTCCCTGGATGCGGTGATGCAGTTTTCACTCCATTTAGCGGTGCAGGGGGGTCAGCCCTGCAAAACTGCAAATCCCAGCCCCAGCTCCAGCGTAAAATCATGTTTCAAAATCTCATTGTACCTTACGTGTTTTTGTAGTCTGGGGGCAGAAAAATTTACTTACAGAGATAACAGTGAAGACCGTGTTCACCACTCCAACGCCAATGGTTGCGTAAACTGGTTGGCCAACTCCAGCTCTCTCAAAAATGTTTGTGGAGTAGTAAAAGATCTATCAAAATACATTAGAATGAAGGATTAGGCAACAGGGCTGGTGAAACTTTTTTGTTCTCTTGAGGGAAGAGTTGCACTTGCTTGGCTGAGATGTGAAGTAATTTAATTATGATGAGCTTTTCAACTTCTAATGGCTTGTTATAATAATTAAAGCTGCAACTTCCAAAGTTGCCTGAGGGAGTTAAAAATCCCATTGAAATTCCCCTCCTGAGCTACTGCATTTGCACATTTAAAACTGTTTTATTCCATGTAGTTCCTTGTTTAATCTTGAAAGCCAGATCACCAGCACTGAGTGCTGGAGACAAATACCTTAATATGATGGAGTGGGACATGAATTTTAAAACGTTCTCACTACATTGGAATGACTCAAATACTTCCCTTCTCTCCAAGAATAAGGCGATTTCTGTCTGGTGGCAGTTAAAGGCAGGAGGTAAATGGGTGACTGACCCTGTGGCTGGTGGATGAGGCAGGGCATGGCCTCGAGCTGGGGCAGCTGGGCTCTGTGGGGTGCTCAGCCCATCTCTGCGCGCTGCGCTGGCTTGCAATGCAGAAATGCTCACAGAGTTTTGAAAGCCAGTGGAACAGAGGCCTCAGCCACTGTAAAATTGCCACCAGACATTACAAAATGTGTGTCTCAGCCAGTTTTGAGATGGGGGCTCTGTGCTCCTGGGTGTAGAATGGCAGCTGGTTTCATACTGAACACCCTTATACCCTTCTCCCCTTGTGCCCTCCTGCAGCTTGGCTCAGTGCTGAGGTCTGCCTTCAACACTGATGGTGGTGTGGTGGCTGAGGAGCCTACTGCAGTCATGGGCAAGCCTTCTCTTCATCCCTGCGTGTCTTGGACAGAGCTGGCACTGCCTTTGCATGCTCAGTGTGGATTTCCTTAAAGGCAAATGTGTCTGGGAGACTCACCGCGTTGATTCCTGAGAACTGCTGAGATATCTGCACCATCAGCGCCACAATGACAGCCTGCTTGTACTTTGAAGAGGTGAAAAGCTGCCTTATTGAGACTTTCTTCTCACTAGCAGCTTCTTGCTTTTCCTTTTCCATCTCAGCAATCTCTTTCATCGGGTCACAGTTCCCTCTGAGCCTTTTCAAACCTTAAGGAAAAAAAAAAAAAAAAAAAAAAGAAATCAACATTTTGTTTTCAATAGAGGTTAGAGTAAGGACAAGAGTCTCTCTAGCCAAAGCTCAGGGTAAGCCAACCATATGGACAGTAGTGTCCTCTTGCTCTGAGGACTCCTATGGCACATCAAGCCCCAAACCTGTGTCTGCTTGGCGAGGAGCAGCAGCACATAAGTTCTGTGAAAATTCTGAGGCACTATGCTCAAGCTCTGTCCCTCAGCAATGCTCGTTAGTCCCATGCAGACGTGTCTGCATAGTTTGTGGTCCAGAGCTAATTTATACTTCAGAGCTTCTCAGCTCGGTTTCAGCTGAGCCTTACCATTGACTCTTCTTCTCTCAGAGAGAGCTGGATCCAGCTAAGGAGGGCCATGCTGGAAGATCTGCAAGCAGTTGCAGTAACCACCGTGGCTTTGCCATGTAGTTGCAAATAGCAGCAACGTGTGTATATGTAAATGCCCAAAATCCCACCTGCAAATAGGCTGCATGGGTTGGAGCAACTATACCCAGTTACACGTGTGAGCCCTCAGCTGAGCTTTTCCTTCTGTATTTAACAGTATGTGTAGTGTAAACCCAACACCAGACAAGCCCAGAATGTGCATCTTACTTTTTTTAGCTTCCTCCACCTTCCCCAGTTTGATGTAAAGGTATCGGGGGCTCTCAGGGCACAGTAAGAGCAGGAAGAACTGCAGGAGGGCAGCCACACCAGACAGACCGAGGAGCAGGGGCCACATCTCGTCATTGCCCAGGAGAAAGTCAAGGCCAAGGACCTGGAATAATTGAGGCATGTGTGAATTGGCTTATTTTACACCCTAGAAAAAGAAAGCAATTGACCCTTGTGGCATTTTGAAGTGACAACCTGGAGGAAAACTAGAAGAAAATACCAATTCTCAGTCCTAACAATTTGATTTCTTTAGTTATGATGGACATTTATGGAGGGAATGAACAGATGGCTTAAAATGTCATGAGCGTGATTTTGGCTTACAGGTGCTGTGGGACAACCCTCTGCAAGCCTGTTCCTCACCCTGGGGTGACTCGGTCCTCCTTGGCACATGCCACCAGCCGGAGACCTGTGCCTGGCCAGAACCATTGTGTAAATAGCTCTGCAAATACAGGCATGCTGATGAAATGTTTTCTCCTCAGATCTTGCTCTCCTGGGGCTTTAGGGTAGGGGGTTTTATGGGCATATATGGCCTAACCAACTCCACAAAAAGGCAGAGCATGGATGGAGGTCTGCGCGGCGCAGCAATGCACCAGCTGTCCAGCCACAAACCAGCACAGTGTGAGCACTGGGGCTGCAAGTGCAATGTGAGGCTCAGCCAACAGGCTAACTTGAGCTTCGCTTCAGTGTGTGCTTTTGGCATTGAAAAAGGTGCTCCCAGAAGATCAGGAGTACTTGAGTAACTGCAACCTTTGTCCTTCTGTGAGTTGCAAAACACTGTGTTCCCACAGCTAATGAAGTCATCAGGACCTACCTTATGAGCGAGACTTTTTCCCCCCATGGTCTGTCCATACTTTTTGGCTGAATCAGATTAGATGAACTTTGTGGGTTGAGTGTTTCTGGATGTGTTGGTTCTTGGTACATTTATGTGCCCATCTGCCATATGGCTGGGACTCCTGCCACGGTGGGCAAGGCTGACAGGGACACTGGGCTCCCTGCTTCTCTGACAAAGCCATTTTTGAGCACCTGAATATCGGGGATCTCATGTTCAGGATCCAGCCTGACTCTTATGAGATGCTTAGAAAAAATTCTTAGGAGAGGGGTGGAATTGTTTGGAGAAGTACTTTTTATTTCATGAGAAACAGTCTTTGTTAAGACCTCTCTGGCTCAAGGTTATAGCAGATTTCTTTGCGCTGTCCTTCAGTTTTGGGAAAGAATGGTCAGCGGCACCGCAGGGTAACACCAGGGTACCCCTAATCTCCAAAATACCCTCTCTGGACTCATGCACTTTCCTTCTTACCTGGCTGATGAGGATACCTGTGACGATAGCAAGCTGGTGCAATGTCCCCAGTGCTCCTCGAAGGGCTGTGGGAGAGACCTCGCTGACGTACATGGGCACGAGTCCGGAGGAGAGCCCTGCACCAAGCACACGTGGGTGTCACCTCTTCTAAACCACAGCTCAGCAACCAGCAGAAACCGCTTCCCAAATGGGAAAGGAGGATGGAGCCCGTGCACTGCCTCCCACATCCCACCAAGCCCCACGCCTGTCTGAAAACCACCTGAACCTTGGAAGGGTGCTTGGATATCCCTGGGTTCAGAGCCCCAAGCCAGGATGCCTTCCTTCTTGACTGCACACATATGAGCATGGAGCAGAGATCATCCTCTGGGAGAGGTTATCATAGAGCAAAGAGTTTTCTTAAAACTTGCCTTGTACCTTCAGAGCAAAGTATTGTATTTGCATACCAGTGCCAGTGGTAATGAGATGCTATTGCTCTACTTATTCTAATATAATTCCATATTATTTGCCTACTATCTTATCCTCGCTACGTACAGTGCTCCTCTACTATCTGCTAGATAGACTGTTGTCTATGAAACCTGTTAAACAGCACGACTAATAACATACTGTTACAACAGCCACCACCAGCACTGAGCCTTGAGATGCAGAGGAGGGTCCTGCTCTTTTCTAGGAGCTTTCTACTCTAAAATAAACTGATTCCATGATAGAGCCAACACAAATACTGCTGGGAAAGGTCCGGGATTGAGAAGGACAGGCATAGGAAGAAGAGGGAAACTTCCACCTGTGAAACACCTTCTGAACTAAAAAAACCCCAACCCAAACCATTAAAAATATAGGAAACTCTGAACTGCAGCCCTGGAGCACCCAGCGCCCAGCAAGGGGCTGGTCTGCAGTGCTCGACCCTGCCTGGACTTACCACAGTACAGCCCGGTGACCGCTCTCCCGGCGATGATGAGCATGTGAGACGGCCCAAATTTCGCCAGCCCCATGAGGAGGTTCCCCGCGATGGAGAGGAAGTTCACCACCAGCATGGCTTTCACCCTGCAAGGCAGCAGCAGCACAGCTCGTTCTGGAACCCTTCTCAGCCAAAGCAGCCCTCGCGATGTACGCTCAGAGCTATTAAGCACCTTAATATGCACTACAGGGGAAAATTAATGATCACAGGCACAGAAAAATATTGGGCAGGGGTGCAATCAGAGTAGCTAAAAGTATATTATATTATACATCCTGTTCCTCTCCCTTTTGCCATGGAAAGAAAGGGAAGAATTTAACGGTCCCTTCCAACCCCAAACATCCTGTGATTCTAATTCAGAAGTTAATCGAGGCTGCTCATCAGCTGCTTGTCTGAGCTGCTAAAAGTTGCAATAAAACATCTGATTTGTAATTGAGGATTTTAATAAGCCAGAGATCTCTCTGATGGCTGGAGCAGCATTTTGGAAGTTTGAGGGTGGTTTTTGTATTTTTTTTTTTCATTACATTGTGGAAAATAACACAAATTGTATTTCTATGGGGAGGAAAATGGTTTCAGGGAGAAAATTACATGAAATATTTGGGGCTGCATCACAAAAGTCACAGCACAAAAGGTTCTCTCACCTCCCCAGCCGGTCGCCGATCCACCCCACGGTGAAGGAGGAGAGCATGCCGCCGATGGCGAACACGGAGACGGAGAGGGACCAGTACATGGTGAGGATGTGCGGGGAGGTGGTGAGATCCTCACCAGTGTCGGCTGGGAGTGTGACTGTGCTCTCAGTGCCATCCCAGGGCTCTGTGCCATCCTCCCTGGAGGCATTGGTGGCAAGTCTGTCCAAGGGGGCAATGCCCAGCACACGCCCATAGTGGGCTTCTATCACCTGCAATGGGCAAGGAGGAAGAATGCCATCAGCTTGATTCTGTAACAACCCCCACCCCCCTATTGTTTTTTTATTTTTTTTTATTTCTGCCTTGGGAAAAGCTTTTCTTGACAGGCTCCCCCCACAGAGGTGAAAACTTGGGGTCCCCCACAGCTCCACTCCCCAGCACCTGGATCCCCAGTGGGAAGAGACCACAAGGGCAGGCGTAGAGCATCCCCACCTCGTCTCACACCACCTTCCAGTGATGGGGTGAGCACGGTGTCTGGATTCAGCACCCGCAGAGAGGTGCCATCCCTCGGTCTGCGTGCGGGGACCGCATTGGGGATGGCACCACGATGTGCAGAGCCCCCCTCCTTTCACTGAGGGGGTGGCAGCGGGGGGTCCTCCCTGTTGTTGTCTCACCCCCCTGCTTTATCGTAGGGGCTTTGTACTGCAGGAGATAGTGCCTTGGGAAGGGACAGAGCCTTTCTGAGGGCTTCTGCAAGGGACAAACCAGCCCTGGCTGCCCTGAAGCCCTCATCCCTTGGCCGTGCGTCGCCCAGGGGGCTCAACTTACCTTCTGAGGGGCGTTAATGACACCCAGGCTGTAGCCATACTGGAAGAAGCCCAACACCGCGGTGAAAACAGAAAGGACCAGCGTTCCCGTGAGGTGCTGGGGGAGAAAGCAGAGAACAGCCTCACCCTGCTGTCCTAGTCCTGTCCAAACCTGGGGGGCTGCACCTCAGCTCTGCCCCAAGGCACCCCTCTGGCTGGGACAGCGGCACCCAGGGATGCTGCTGCAGCTGCACGGGCACTTTGGACGGCTCCAAAGGAGAAGAGAAAGCCCCGGAGGGTGGGCAGGATCAGGCCCTCGGGGCAGAGCGGCGTGGCCCCCAAAAGAGCAATGTGTGCTGGGGCTCTCCTGCTGCCTTGCCCCGGTGCTCCCGGTGGGCGGGCGCTCAGCCCGGGACGGCAGAACCGGCAGCAGCCGCAGCGTGCCCTGTCCTATCCTCAGAGCACGGGCAGAAGCAGAACAGCTGGGAAAAAATGACCAGACGTGTTCTTCAGCAGCGCTGTTTCAAGTATTATTTCCTTCCATCACAGTTCAAATTGTCCGATGAGCTGACAGAGCTCTTAAAGAATAATCCCTTGACCCCTTTGCTCAATATGCAGACATCAAAGAGCAACTAATTAGGGGAAGGGATTTTTTTCTGTTCTTGGCTAGCAATAAATGCCATTGCTCGGTGCTGGAGTCCTGCAGAAATTCTATTGCAAAAACACCACTGAGCCACAGTTACCTTCTCTGCTTGAATTTTGCTTTTCTTGTCCATCTTGTAGCTCCTCCGCTGCCCTCCCAGGAGCGGTCACTGTCCCGGGCTGTGGTGCGAGGTGGGGGCTTGGGCAGGGAAGGAGGGACAGCAGGGCTGGGATGGAGGCAGCAAAACTGGCTGGTGCTCTGAGAGATGGGATTATATCAACTCTGGAGTTAATGAGAAACCCAAGCCTTCCGTGTATTACTTGGCCACTGCTTGGCTCAGAGCGGCCACTACCAATCCCTGTGTTTTGGGGGACAAGCGAAACAACAGGAGACCCACAAAGACATAGAGCGGACCTGGAAAATTCAAATGATCCAGCTGAAAGGCTGGTTTGGGGCTGTCCCTCAGTTGACCAGTCTGTGATGTGACACACTAGAGACTTGGGGATGTGCTACAGCTGTTTTTGAGACGTTCAAAACCTTTCTTGGCTTCTGGGCTGGGTTTATGTGCTACATTACAAACCTCCTGCTGCATTAGCAAGAAAAAACCTTTCCAGCATATGTAGTGAAGCAGCTAGAAAGGGTGTTTTATTTATATAGCACTTGGCACCTGCTTTAAAATATATTTATGTGTGTATATAACATACGCAGCCAAACAGATATAAATACAGATGTATACAGGTCCTCCTCTCTCTCTCTCTCTCTCTGTACATACATCTAATGCTAGTACACATCTGTATGTATGCATCCCGAGAGTTCAGAGGAGATGGCTGTGCACACGCACAGAGATACAGATATGGAGATACAGCACCTCAGAATGACCCGGAATATTCCAGTAACATAGGTTCTCGTTAAAAAGCCCACAACGGTGTGTGCTCGGAGCCTTTCAGTACTGCCAGCTGACCGCAGCGCTGTCAGGTGTTGCTGATGCTGTCAGACGCTACTGATGCTGCCAAATATCGCAGCCCTTTGGCTCGGCTCCCTCAGTAATGGTGAACTTTGCACGTTGTCAAAAGCTGGTCTGAGCTGGTCTCCCACTGTCCTTGATGTCGCCAGTGAGAGGAGCTGCAGGGCCAGGGCGGACAGTGGCATCCAAAGCTGGATGCTGACATGCCAAAGTCTGAGTCAGCCAAGAAGGTGATTAATGCCAGTTAATGCCATTACCTTCAGATAAGTCCCTGATGGGTCAGCAGCCAAGTTGGATGATGCTCTCGGTCAGTCAGGCTTCTCAGGGGCACAAAATGTGCTGTCTACAGAGGAAGAGAAAAACAAACAAACCAAAAGATGAGCGTAAGACCACTAATCTTTGCACGGGTCTCCTCCAGTGAAGTAAAACTTTAACTGGAGGAGAAAAGTTCATTGCATTAATGCAGGCATTGATTCCAGCCGCAGCACCTGCATTCCGCTCTTGGGCTGGTGTGGCTGCGAGGGGGAGGGCCCTGAGGCTGAGCTTTTTGAAGTTTTTCCCCAATATTTGCCCTTCCAGGTGAGATCTTTGCCCACCGCGTTTGTTTGCTCGCTGTGTGTGGATACCCAGGCATTTACAAGCACCGTTTCTTTGCACTGTGGTTAAATGCCTCCTCACCGGGGGGGCTGGCAGGATTAGACAATTAACAGGCTGCTCAAGTTTGAGTCAGAAAACAAATGAGTGCCCTGACCCAATACCCCAAACTGAAACCCTCAGGCACTGTGGAACTCCTGGCCACGACCCACGTCCCCCTGCGGGATCCCCATCCCATTGTGGGTGCCTGGCTGAGGGATGATGATGTTTTCGCCCCCTACTCTTCCCAGTCCACTGGAGGCAGTTTGAGGGGACAAAGGCCATCTCCATCCCGAACGGAGAGAGCAGGGTGGCCTTTCTGTGGCTTGAGCCTGTCCTGTCCTCCCTGCTGCTGCTTACAGAGCAGAACCCTCCCATAGTCCAGCTTCCTGGGGAGCAGGTGCGGAGTGGCTGGGAGGAAATTCTCATGGAAACCTTGGATGCCAAAGGCTGGAAGCCTCACAGCCACCAGCCTCCCTCGACCAGGTCTGCTGGAAAAAGGCATGAAATTATCCTGCTCCAACCTCCCTTCAGGTAGTTGTAGAGAGTGGGAAGGTCTCCCCTGAGGCTCCTTTTCTCCAGGAAAAACAACCCCAGGTCCCTCAAGCACTCCTCATAAGACTTGCTCTTCAGACCCTTCCCCAGCTTCGTCGCCCTTCGCTGGACCCGCTGCAGCCACTCAATGTCCTTCTGGGAGTGAGGGGCCCAAAACTGAACCCAGGATTTGAGATGCAGCCTCCCCAGTGCTGAGTACAGGGGGATGCTCCCTCTCCTAGTCCTGCTGGCCACACTATTGCTGATCCAAGCCAGGATGCTGGTGGCCTTCTTGGCCATCTGGTCCCACTGCTGGCTCATATTTAGGCAGCTGTCACCCAGCACTGTTTCAGTATTTTCAGGACAGTGGCACACACCTCAGCCCTGGTCAGTGCTTTGCCCAGTGCCGTAGGGTTCTGTGGCTTTTCTCCAGGTCTCCCAGCAAGAAGCTGCTCCCAAGTGCTCTCACAGCTTCTCTTTGCCTGAGTGTACAAAATAAATGAATGCCAGGAATCCCAAACAGCACCAGATGCAGGGTCACTGCACCTTGTAGCATGAATCTCAACATTTTCTGATGGATGCCGTTTGCGTGATTTGCATTATTGCTAATGCTTCATTTTAATGTTAAAGAACTGTGTGTGTATAATGTTGCTGGTAAGCAGAATCCCCATGGATATTGCCTACTGCTTGTTGTGTCTACTCCAGTTGGTGTTGCTGAATCTAAGCCTATGTGATAAAAGCAACAGGTTGAAGTTTACGGTTGGGTTTTCCTTTTGAACAATTAACCACCGTCTCACACCACTGGAAGGAATTAAAGATCCTGTAAGGACAGGGAGGTGGTCTCCGAGTCTAGCGTCATTTGCACGCTTGTTTCACTGCCTTTGGGTCATTCAGAGGCAGCCTTGATGGAAAAAAAAAAAAAAAAGAGAGAAAGAAGATCCAGACTATAATGACTTTGGGGTACCGGTGGATGAAAAGCTGGATGTTAGCTGACAATGTGTGCTCATAGCCAGAAAGCCAGCCATACCCTGGGTGGCATCAAGTGTGACCAGTAGGTCAAGGGAGGTGATTCTGCTGCTCTACTCCAGTCTGGTGACCACTCCTGCAGTGCTGGGGCCAGCTCTGGAGTCCTCAGCACAGGAGGGACAGGGACCTGTTGGAGTGGGGCCAGAGGAGCCCCAGCAATGGCGGGAGGGCTGGAACCCCTCTGCTGAAGGCTGAGAGAGTTGGGGTTGTTCAGGCTGGAGAAGACTCTGGGGAGACCTTATTGCAGCCTTTCGGTACTTAAAGGGACCTGTAAGAAAGATGAGGACAGACTTTTTAGCAGGGCCTGTTCTAACAGAACAAGGGGTGATGATTTTAAACTAAAAGAAGGTACATTTAGACTGGATAAAAGGAAGAAAATTTTTCAATAAGGGTGGCAAGACAGTAGCCCAGGTTGCCCAGAGAGGTGGTCGATGCCCCATCCCTGGAACTATTCCAGGTCAGGTTGGCCAGAGCTCTGAGCAACCTGCTCTAGTTGCAGATGTCCCTCCTCACTGCATGAGGGGGTGCACTAGATGACCCTGAAAGGTCCCTTCAACCCAACCCAGTCTATGATTCTATGAGGCTGCGGCTCTGCAGTGTAACGCAGGCTGACGAGAGGCACATCAGAAGCTGGCACAAAAGGAACATGCTGCATGTTCCATTTTTTCTCTCTCTATGGCCAGCAGCCGGGGCCACCCACAGGACAGGGCTTCAGCCTGACAAAGCACATATGAGAGGGAGAATTCAGTGCATTTATGGCACAGTTATAAAGATACCGGTGTGTTAGCTTTGTGCCCTTCCATCAAATACCAGTGGCACTAAAACAGGGTAGTTTAATGGGACTCCTCCCACCCCACCAGCTCTGGGTGGTGCAACATCTCCAAAACAAGAAAAATTAGGAGGCAAACCCAGCAAAGCTCTTCTGCAGCGGGTGGCGACAGCCAAGGTGGGAAGCGGCAGCTCCACAGCCATACTCAGGGCCGGGAGCCGATGTTGCAGGGACACGGTGGCTGCCGTAGGCTTCCCATGCCTTATGCCTGAGAACACCTCTGGTGGATCTCCTCAGAGCAGCCATGCCCCAGGCGGGTGGCTTATCATCCTGGGCACTGGCACGGTATGATGTGGAGGTCCCCCCCATGCCTTCAGGAGTGGGCAGATTCAGTCCCCGCTGCTTCTCATTGCCAGCCTACAGGACACTCACATTGGCCCCAGTTACATAGAGCCAACGTCCAAACTGGTGCACAAGCAGCTCAGGCTCAGGTCGAGACAAGAAACTGCAGCATGACAACTTCAACCACTACCAGCAACCAGGCCAGCTCTGGGGCCAGGGCCAGGGTTCACTTTGAGCATCCCCCTTCTGTCCCAAAACACATAATAAAAATCAATCCCCAAACCAAATGGCTCTTCTTTTTTTTTTTGGTTGTGAGGTGATAATCGAACAGGTCTGAAAACATTCAATTCCTGTGAGTAGCTGCTACAGCCTTACCTCTGAGCACCCTTTACCTTGGGGATGGTACCCAGCGCCTACATCCTCAGGGTCTGTAGCTTGCTGGGGGCAACCAGTGCCCCAACCAAGAGCCCCAGCTCTTGGGGCTTTTCTTTATTCACCACAGAGGGTAGGACCTGTCCCTGAAGTCCATGCAGTATTTCACAGCAACCCTGTAAATAACTGAATCTGCAATGGGCTCAAGTGACTTCTGCACACACAGATGTCATTTCTCTCTCTCTTCCTGAAGCGCTGCTCAGATGAAAAAAGTTTTTGTTCCTGAGTAAAAAAATCCCAGAAACAGGTTTTTAAAAGGAGCCCCCAGTTTCATTTCTTTAAACCCTGATATTCAGTAGTTTCTGATAGCATGGATCAACCACGAGTGCGTTTTACCTACAGCAAAAGACAAGCACATCAAGTTAGGAATGGAGGGGAAAGCATGTCTCTGCAAAAGTCATGGGTCGATTTTGTAGAAGAGCAGGAGTTTTCAGGTGGTGATGGTCTGTCAAGACATCTCTCGGCCACTGCTCGCTGCCCGGCAGCATCGCAGGGCACACCCCATCCCCTGCACTCATCCTGCCCAAACTTGCTGCTTTCCTGAGACCTTCCAGGCAAAGGGAATCACAACTAGGAGCCCTGAAAAGCCACTTTACCTCCATGACCTGTTAATGGTTAACACCTCAGGTTTTATTTACCAAAACATCAAAGGCATGGCTTAATGGTGAAGTTTTGTGTTTTATTGTGGTTGGCACCAGAAATGTGGTTGCTCTATGGTATGTCCATATACACACACCGTAAGACAAGACTGGGTTAATATTGTTTTCTCATGATTTTTGTTTCAAATGACTCTCACAATTAAAAAAAAAAATACATTCACAAACTACCTTATGTTTAAACACAACAATTCCCTTCTATTTCATCACAGTACTGAAAAACCCACAATAAAAATAACCCACAAAAAAACATCCAAAGCTATGTCACTTCAAGGGGCGGGGTGGGGAGCAAAACAACCCCAAACCAGCTATTGGTTTGCAATGTAATAAAAAAGCACTGGGCTTTATTTTATTTTAACCACAGTGAAAATATAAAGAGCTGGTGGCAATCGGTGTCCATGACGGGACTCGCAGGGGGGCTTAATTCCAGGATGGTGGTCTTAGAGCCATCTCTATACCTTGCAGGGTGCTTAGCCAGTGGGAGAGTGCCGAGTAGATGAAGAAGGCACCCACAAAGCCCCTCTTGCCCATGGTCCTCTGGACGCCGTGTCCATCTGGGAGCCCCACCACGAGCAATCCCTGTAGGTACCGAACCGCAATGCCCTGCCCATGGGATGCTCTGGGTGAGGGCAGCCCATCCCCGCCGCCCCGCAACGCCTCTTACCCTCCGTAAAGATTCAAGTTTGACCAAGTCCTGTTGATGTAATAATTTTTTAATAAAGCCATCGTTACTGAGTACACCAAGATTGCCAGTTAAGCTCTCTATATGTCGCTGGAGGTAACAGCGCTGTGATCGACAGCGGAAAAAAATAAAATAAAATAAAACTAATAAAAAAAACCCCAAAACAAAAAACCCAAACCAAATGAAAAACAAACCAACAAAACAAACCCCAACCAAAACGAGGTAGGTTAAAACCAGCAACACAGACCTTGTTATGCGACACCCCAACACCACAGGCGGCCATGCTTGCAGCTACTGAGAAAGAAAACCCCAGATACGCACCGAAAACGGAAATCAACTGAGCAGAGTTTATAAGGACACGATTCAACCCGAACTAAACACGCACACACACGGTTCGGCACAGATGTTCTCTTCCACTGTATGTTGGGTAATTCCTAGGGAGTGGAGGGGGCGGAAAACGAGGAAAGATTCAGACCCTCGGCCGAAGAAACCACACATATATATATTTTTTTAAGCTCTTTACAAGCCCAATCCGTCAACACTGGGGACGAGCGGCTCGTTTTGTGGTCCCTGTCCCCACACCGGCTGCCTCCGCACACCAGCGCCCAGCTCTGGGCTTCGGGGGGGAGGGACGGGACGAGCACCCGCAGCTCGCGCCGGCTTCGGCATCGGGGTCCGGCGCCCGCAGCATCCCGGGAGCCATCTGCGGCCGCACATCCCGGGGCTCCTCCGACCGCTCTGCGTCCTCTCCTCCTCTGATCCCCCGTCCCGGCGCCCGCGGGCAAGCCCCGGGACGGGCGGGCACCTCCAGAGCAACAACAAATGGCACCTCTGTCCCTATCAAGACACACCATTATGTGAAGATCCATATAGAAATATGGATTGACAGACTTGACAAAAATGGTAGCTGATTTTTATTAGTCTAAGGCTAGTAGTTTAGCCATTTAAAATCCATTTCCCAAAAGAGGGGAAAAAAACCTATTATTTTTGCTCTTCTTTAAAAATCCATTAAGCCGTTGCTGCCAAAAGCAACATGTAAATGTTGGTGAAGGCAAAAGATTCCTAAAATTACCCAGCTATATGGTTATGGCCTTCATCACAAAGATAAAAGGTACATTTATTGTGCTGTCTCTCACCAGATTTAATTGGTAACTTTACAACATACTATATATTTGATGCTAGCAGGCAGACAGAATTAAAAACAGACTTTTTGACACTGTTTCTTTCCCCGTTCTTACAAAGTAGGGGACAAAGAAAAAGTAAAATTAAAAAATAAAATAAAATAAAGGAAAACTCATAACCCACTATAACACAGCGTAATCAGGAGACCTCGGGGGGTCCAAGCGCGAAAGTCCATCCCTGCCCGCAGCCTGTGCCCCGGGGCTGACGGCACTGGGGGAGCGGTGTTCCTCGGGGCCCTCCGCATCTGCCTCTACAGTGTTAGTCCATGTGTTTAATGTCCTTTAAATTAGAAATAATGCCATGGCGGTGAGTGCCAAGTGCTCCTCTGTTACCAGTTCATCATGGAGTTTCTGTTGAGGGTCATGAAAAATACTTGGCTGCTTCCTCCGGATCTCACCGATGCAAAAAATACCTGTTTGGAAACAAAAAACCCCCACCCTATTAATAATTTTTATTATCATGAGAGTTATGTCCGTTCATTGTCTCGGCAGGCAAGGAAAGCAGGGGCTGCCCCACACCCCGTGGTTTGCTCTGTCTAAACCTCCCTCCCGGCTCCTTTTCCCCATCTGACAGTAGAAATTCTGTGTGGACCTGTTGCCCAGTTCTCAACTTTCCGCAGAGCTCAAGGGCCTGAGCTAACCCACTCGAGACTTGTCTCAAATCATATCAATTATTAGTAAACAGAGTAATAAAACCTCTCTCACTATCACTACCAAAGAGAGCAAGGTTTAGAATGCCTTAAAAATACCAAGTTTATCGCATTTTACTGCCACGACACCATTTATTATGCAATATTAATAAGGCTGCTGTCAGTGTTTTGGGTCTTGCTGAACATTAACCTTTTGGGTCAGTATCCACCTCGGTGGGAAATGGTTTTCCTCGGAAAAGTGAGTCACAGTATTCCAGCTGTTCCTGAAAGTAAAGCTCGGGAAAACGACCTTCCTTCAATATGCTCGAAGCACAGAAATGTTATCAGGACCTTCTATGAACAACATGATTTTTAGTGCTTCTGTTGGGATCCACCAGCATTTGACCCCAATGGTTGTCTTAAAAAATCGAGTTAAAATTTGCAGAGATTGAAGGAGACAATCTGAAGCCTCTGTCCTTTTTATAAACAAAATTTACTCAATCTTCATGTGACTTTTACCATTAACCATTTCTCCAGAAAGAGAAACATCTGGTTTCGGTATTTCAAACCCACCAGTGTTCATCTGGGTCCAGTATATTAGAAAGACTGAAGTGGTTGGGGTTTTTTTTCAGTTTTCTCAGAAAAGTTTAAAAAAAAAATCAATAGGAGCAAACCAGAAAAAGAACTGTTAAAAAAAAAACCCAACCCAGTATAAACCCCACGGAGTCAAGTACTCAACAGTTAGGAAAAAAGCAAATTAGAGGTGTTTGGGCAACTTAAACTCAGCTTCTTGGGCAGCTTCCCATGGCATATTCCCTTGCAAGGCTAGGACACATTTTTCCTGCAGAGCTCTGGCCTAACTCCATGCAACAGGGAGGGCGACATTCGACTAACGAGCAGTTGCTCGATAAACAGATTGCGGCCTCAAACCTGATTTATTGCACGTTATTAAACCCTGCGCTCTGGGGACACAGCAATCGGTTTCTCCACGTGTTTTGTGACCGTGCTCGTTACGAAAGAAATCCCTGATCCGTGGTCCTGACTTATCTCAGGGAAACCTTGTGAGATGAGGACATACCAAGAGCAGAAACAGACCTGAGCATTGAACCATCTCTTCCATGCAAATATTCCTTTTCCTCCAGCAATTTCTCCTTCCCTCATTCCCTGCACCCCTCGCCCATCAGCAACACCCACAGTGGGGGCCATACACACGACAGCCGCATTCCCCATGCACCTCTGGTGAGCCTCCAGAGCTTAATTCACAGAAAAAAGATGGGGCTCCATGGAGAAGACAGCTTAAGATGCATCAAAGTGCATCTAAAAATGCATTAAAATGTTTTTGCACCAGAGCTCAGATCACTTACACATCCTCACTGCTGCTGTTTCTCAACTTTTGCAGAGTTCACTGGGCAGCCTCAAGAGTTAATGTTCAGGTGCAAGACTTGGGAGAAAGATGAGCCAAGTCAACAGAGTTCTCAGCTAGGGGCAGAAGATACCACAAGCTGAGGTCTTCATCCACTGGAGAGAATTAATTGGGAGTGGGTTTACGGGCACTGCTTATTAAACAGGACCTTCAGATTAATCATCAACCTCAAGATAAACCAGCCTTAAAGTCTAAAAGTACCCTGTAGCTTAAAGCATGGACACAAGCTTTGAAGTGGACTTACCTTATCATTTCTTTCACATAGAAACTTTAACCTTTGAGCTCGCTTGTGCATAAATACTCCATCCAAATGTCCTGTCTCCACTGACCGGATTTCAATAGCTTTCTCTCCCCAGCCCATTATTTGATTGGAATGAATGTAGGCTGTCAAAAGGAAGCGTTTGGTAGGCATTACAATGTGTGTTGAGCTAAGTATTACGCAACGGGCAGAAAAGCTCTCATCAGCTGCTGTTCAAAGCCAATGTAGATCAATGACAGAGCTCTGCCTGCCAGAGGCCCTAGTGGTCAGGCATGTGCCCACAGGGACAGTAGCCTTTACAGAGCAGTTTTCATCCAGAAATTCCCGAGTTATTTAAACAAAAGTAGTAAACTTCTTCTATTTCTGCAGCTGAGGAGCTAAGTGGTGGTTTGCCTCCATGGGCTGCGGAGCTGAGGAAGAGAAGAGCAACCCAAGTGCTCCCAGCTCCACGCCCCACCCCTCTTCCACTCAACACTGCATCCCACCAGTGTAACAGCTTATATTAAGCTTATCTTATACTTAAGAGAACCAGAGCTCAGATCTTCAAGAAGTCACTTGCTTTTATTATGGAAGACCAAACTGTAGAAATTTAAGCAATTTGAATCTCGTATCTGGCTCAAAGAAATCTCCTTGGATAAACAAAAGGCTAGATGTCTCCATCTCAGGATTTTCGACTCCTCATCTTACTTGTGACATGTATTTTAAGCAGGTGAAGAGGAAGGGTTGACGTACCCACTGAAGTAGGCATCTCTCCCCACTGGAGCACCACATCTTTAGTTATCCGTCCGTAGGTGTTCACATACACGCCCTCATCCTCGTAGCACACAAGCATCTCCATCCCGTCTGTTTTAGGCAGGATGACAATGGCGTGAGGAGTAATATTGCCCTGAATCTGCAGTTAAAATAAACCCTAGAAGTCAGAGTTATGTTGAATGGAGGAGGGGGTAAGGGGAAGGGAGCAAAGCCTTAGAAAAACAAAACCCCAAACCAACCGCAAACAAAACCTCCTTCTGTTCCTCAAACAGGCATCGGCTTTCAGAGATAAGCCTGAAGGGAAGGAAACTGCCATGTTTACCCTGCCATCAAAGCTGGCTGATACTTCAGGGATACGCAGGATCGGCAGTTACGGGGAGACCACAACATATACGCCCCCAAGACTGATGGCTGACACACGGATGAACAACTGCTGACGGAATCCATCAGATCCATTCAAATTAAGGTAAATAATCCCAGAATTTTACAGGTAGCCTGTAAAATATTTCCTATGGAGGAAATATTCCCATTTTTTATCAATCACTCTCTATCTCCAAGAGCGGCTACAGTGACTTTCCACTCATGTCTGCCCTTCCATAGCTAAGACAACACAAAATCATCCCAAACTACCCCAGTATTTCTTGCTATGCTTCTTGCCAGCTCTCACAGAGGAGGGTCTGCTGCCCAGGTCAGATCTGATTAGTGACACGGGTTCTCCCAGACCAGTTTCTCACGCCTGGGCCAACAGCATGGCTTAAATGAGCAAACAAGAATACCCTCATCTACAGTAGTTTTTGTAGCACTGGTTCTCTCTTGACATAGCTGACGGACCTGAGAGAGGTCCTGTGGCGAGTCCCTGCTGTCCGGGGGTTTGGGAGTTTCACGCAGCAAGCTCACTGGGATTTGGGCGACCCTAATGCTGCAACCTTCACCTTGGGCAAACCGTGCTGCCTCAGCAGGAGTAAGTGTTGGTGAGCAGCACATCTGGGACACCATGCAATGGGACATGTGTGGGGCACCCAGCCCTTCATGGGTTTAAGCTGTTCAACAACCAAAACCCTTGTTTCACAGTATCTTGCCCTACAGAGAGCTCCATTACTGCTCCATGTGGTGTACAGACAGATTCTCCTTTCTGTGGCATCCTTAAGACTGACTGCTCGGTGTTGAGGACAGAAACAGCCTGTGTGAACACTGAACACTGAATCATAGAACCTTTCCGAGTCAAAGACACCTTTAGGATCATCAAGTCCAACCATTTAACCCAGCGCTGCCATGAATATGTGATAGCTCTGAGTCCTTTTTAAGCGAGTACCAATGAGGATGGCACCAGAGAATGCCATGCCCATGGCAAGATGACACCTGACTGGTCACTATGTCTGAGCCATCGAGAGCCTGTGCAAACCTCGCTGGTGACCTGCCTTGCTCACACAGCAGCGCTCCCCCAGGGTACTCACGTGAGACGGTATATAGATATCATAAGAGTTCCCAGAATCTACATCAATCACATGGAAGCCAGTGTGTGATCCGAAGATAACCTTGAGTCTCTGACCCTCTTCTACAGTGAGATCCACGAGCAGCGGCTTGTGCTGGAGATCTGCAAAAGACTTTTATAATCCTTGCAGTGAGCATCACAGAAAACCAATAAATCCCCATAGCAATCAGCCTGTTACAGTTTTGAAATCATGTTTGTTTGAATGTGTTTCCTACTAAATCTGTGGTTATTTATATTCCCGGCTCTGTTCCTATGTCAGATGCCTCAGAGGGTATTACCCACTCACCCCAGCCATCCCAGCAGATAAACGCTCACCCTTGCCAAGCACAGCTCTTTTCCCCCAGGAGCCTGAGGATTTGGTCTCTAAAGGAAGGTGGCAGCTCAGACCTACTTTTCTCTGTTCAGTCTGCTGAATGCAGGCTGGGACCAGCTCCCTGGCATGGCCCAACCCAGGACAGAGTACCTCTCCATGGATTAGGTCCTCAGCAGGAGGGTGAAACACCCCCAGGGAGAGTAAAGGGCTCCTGGGGCTCTGTGCAATGACCTGTCCTGACAAGGACAATCAGTGGGTGGTATTTCCCACTCTCCCAACAGATCCCTGCTGATAAGGCAAGGCAAGGCCCCCAGACTGGAGAAGCAGCACCAGGAGTACTAAGCAGCCATCTCAGCAGAGCCCACAGAGGCTGGATCCCAGGCCATTTTAATGCTGCTGAGCTCTCCATGTCACTGAGCCCACTTATTCTGGCTTTTGTTCAGAAAAAAGGCAAACGTGACCTAATACTGAGTAAGCCCATTTGTGCTGGAAGGATGCAAAATGAGATTACTCAGCATGAACATCTCCAGAAGGCACTGCCCCTTGTGACTTGTCTGCACAGAGCTTTGGATGAAAAGTGGTTTAAAGGACTAAGTGAAAAATACCCATTGGCAGATTACAGAGGAGAAAGCTCTCACTGAAGGCAACTGAGGTAGGTTAAAAAGGGAGAGAAAAAGAGAGAAACAGTGGGGTCATTCTCCTGGGGTTTCTGCTTGAAACAGAATCCACACTGCAGAAGGGGAGAGGACCTTGCAAAATGAAAATGGAACATAATGCCAACCTGGTTTCACTTTGTCTGTGAAAAATTAGTAAGATCTTAAAAAAAAAAAACATCAAAAAACCCAAACACAATAAAAACCACCCCATCAAAAACTCCAACTCAATGGCACTCATGGGCATTTAGTCACTTTTCTGCAAGCTTCCCAAGCAAAGCCTGCTAGATATTAACACTTAATTCTTAGCCATAAGCAGAACATATCCCATCTCTTCAGCTGGAACACATCCTGTCTGCCAGGCATCCCGAGGAGCTCAGCTACAGAAGCAAGATGCTTTCTGCTCTGCCTTGTAGCAAAATCTCGTGTATTCACAATGACAGAGTGTACTTTGGTTAAAAGGTAAACATACCTTAAATGCCATAAACTTGTGATATGGTTTAGGAGCCCAAGCGTAGATCTCTACAGCATTCTTTAAGGCAATCACCAAGAACTTAATTCGTTCATATTTCACTAAAATGAAAATAAAAACGAGTTTAAAAATATTTACTTTCCAACAAGACTGAACAAATCATCTCCAGGAACAGCTCCTCAGCTGGCGCTCTCTTGGTTCTCATTTGGTAAAGTGTCCACCTAATGAATTCCAAATTTATTTGTGGCTATGGCCTACCCATGCTTTTCAGAATGCTGTCAGGTCAGACCTAACATTAGACAACAAAAATGCATCTTTTTCAGACATTACTTTCCAGAAAGACCACTCACCAACTTTGTAGTGGATGCATCCCTCCAGGTCCCCCACTGTGATCCAGCCCTGCTTCTTCTCCACTTCAGGGTCGTTGTGTAAAATCCTGTTTCTCAGCCAGGAGAGATAATACACACGCAGCTTGTTCTTCTTTCCTGTTGGTGAAGGGAATTTCCCTGTCAGAGCAGAGCACGCGTGCACTGCACATCTTCAGATTCCAGTGCTTATCTTCACTCACAAGATAATAAAGTTTGTTTCATGATAAAGTTGACAATAGTAACACAGTTGTCTTGTTGGGTTTTTTCAAGGGAAAAAATGTATGGAAAACAGAGCCCAGACCTCTGTCTCCCAAACTGCAGGTGGACAGTGGAAGAGCTGGGCTCCTGCTTCCCGCAGGCTGGGAATCCTCCTTTTCCTATAAATCAGTGTTCATGGAGAGATGGTCGAGCACAGCGGGACCATAACCCTGGCTTTCTTACAGCTCAGGGCTTACCCAGCCACTCACCTATCTGGTTTTGCCTCTCTTCTCCTTCATACACCATTAATTTCAGCCTGGAGCTGAACCAGGAGCAACTTGGTCTGCGACAGGTACTGCTATTTGCCAAAAAGTCCGGTGCTGGGCTCTGCCATGCTGAGGGGCTGCCAAATTTCGGCATGCCCGCCTGCTCTTGGACAGCTGCGATACAGCCACAAACCTCCCTCCGGCTGCTGCAAAGCCCCTGCTACAGGGACAGGACACAGCTTGCACCGAGCCGGTGGGAGGACCCAAACCATAAACCGAGGGCTCTGCCTGCTCATGGGTTTCCCTGAGTCCCCAGGGCTCACTCTCAGCACTGTCCTGGGGGCCAGTGCTCACTGGAGCGTGCTGGCCCACCCTTATCTTCCAGCTGTACCAAGCCCTTAGCCCTACAGCTGTATCTCCAAAACCACAGAGGAGCTGCAGACCAAGGTAAAGGACAATGCAGCTCTGCCTTATCAGTGGACATGGCTGCCATCTCAAGCTATGACTACCTGCCTTGCTGGAGTGTCTGCCCATATGCCGCCTGTATCCTGCGTCTTCCCCTCCCTGTTCAAGAGGATGGAGCATTGCAGATGAAGTGGAGCTGGCAGGCAATGGGACTAACCTGCTCTTGGAGGCATTCTTCCAGATCTAACGCCTTTGATTCTGGAATAAAGCACCTCCAACTCCCCTGGGAACTCCTCTCTGACACCGGTGGGTAGGTTTTGTCTGAACTGGAACCACGTGGGACATGCAACCGAGAAGGTGAATGACGGGACAAGAGCACGAGAGTTGTACCTGATATTGTCACGAGGACATTAAGGCCCTCGAGTACGTCCATCTGTTGAAATCGCCGCCTGTTGATGAGGTTGTAGACCTTCCCTTGCCCACTTCGATCCAGCAGCATCAGGCCATTTTCTGTGCCCACCAGCAGATTCACACCTGAAGAGGAGAGGGCAATGGGCACCAGGAGCCCCGGCTGCTCCCAAGGACAACACCTCAAGCTCATGAACATGAAGGGTCAACTCTTACAGCACAGGGACTCAGGGACATTGGCCTTGCCCAGGATGGAGAAGGGGACAATCAGAGCACAGGCTCAGCTCTGTGATGACACATTCATGTTTCATCACCAGCCACATGCTCCAGGGAGCTTTGCTGAGGGCACGGCGTGCTCAGGCCTTACCCCATAAAGCAGCACAGAGTATCTCCGAGTTGAAACGCTTCTTGTATTTCCGGATCTCTGGGGTGTCGCTGTGGGGACGGATGTTGGTGGGATTGACGTTCACCACCGAGATCTTCCGGGCTTCGTTCAACTTGGCCTGCTCCTGTCTGAGCAGCTCGCTGGTGAACAGGGCTTGCAAGGAAACACAATGAGACAGGGAGGTGTGATGGATTACTTCTTTTTTCACCTCTTTCTTGGGATAGCAAGGCAAGATTTGGTTTATTTCCTGATGGGGGAGTCATCGCTAAGTTACAAGCTACTAGTTTGGAGAGTGGTCATCAAGATTTTCTCGTGGGTTGGAACCAACACCAAACCCATCAGCAGGTGATGTCTCCAGACCACCAACACTGCCTACTGAGCTGACCAGCACTTGTCGCTGCCCACCTACCCACAGCCAGCCATTTTCAATGACTTCAGAGTAACTGCCAGTTTTTTGGAGTGATTACAACCTCCTAGTTCTGCCAGAAATACTTCTCCTGGCTGCCCAGGCAGATGGGGAGATGGATTTCTGCTACTCCCTGTTTTCTCCCAGACCTTTCTGGTAGAATTTCCCTGGTGGGGGGGAGAAGAAGTTGCATGGAAACTAGAGAGCAGAATGACGCAGACATGAGCAATGTCTGGACAAGAATAAGTGATACGTGAAGGAGGTTCAGTGGGATTATTTAGGCTCCACAACCTGTTTTCCCTGTTTTCACAGACTGGCCACACTGCCTCCTACCAGTAGCAGATGACTCTTCATCCTCATCTTCATCTTCATCAGTAGGCGAGGTCTGATACACTCTGGTGTCCACAAAAGGGGTGAATGAGGCTTTGGTGCTACTTCCCATACCATACTGGAAAATAAACAGCAAAGAGAGAGCTCAGAGCACAGTAACAACAGTAATTTGCATATGTGTCTATATGTAAGGCTTTCTAATTAGCAGAGCCAGCGCCTGCTCCTGTGTGGCCCTTTTCAAGCCCTCCGTGAATATCTGCTCCTCCTTCTCCCCCAGAACTAATCAGGAAAAACATGAAATTGGCTTTCTGAGTGCCCATGAGCAACAGCAAATGAGAGGAGCGGGGCCTGGCTCTGCTCTCTTCTGGCAGGCAGAAGCACAGCACAGCCACGAGACCAGTTAGCGGAGAAGCCACAGGGCTAGAGGCAAAAGTCAATGCAGGTAAAAACCAACTTCTCTGCACATAACACACCTGCCTTAGAAAGCCTGCTCTGGGATGTCAGGCAGGTGAGGACTTGCTCTTCCCACTCTCCCACTGCACAGCCAGGGCTGGCTGCTGGCAGGTTGTGCTGGGAGCCCCTGGAACACCCTGGTGTGGGGCAGCTGACACAGACCAGTGACCAGCAGTCATTCAGAGAAACAGAAAAGGTGGGACTGCTGCCTTCCCTGTGCCAAAGCCAAATGCTAAGGAGCACAGTTTGAGAAGAGATTTTATTTCAGCAGCTCGTGGAAATCTATTTTAGGACCTCCTTCAGCAGGAGAGCTCGTACAGCTGTAACACCACTCTGCTTTTACTGCCTGCTGTCTCTTGGGCTAAGCCCGAAATATTGATGCTCCTGGGAAAGCAGGAACAGACAGCCCTCTAGCAAAACACCTAGGTTTTGTTCTGCTGGGATGTTACTGCTGGTCCTCACACCTATCACTGGGCCAGGACCCAGCAATGCCCCTCAGAACGCCTGGCTGCCCTGGTTTTGGGAGGATCTGAAGTGCTGGAAGTGAGAGAGGCTTGGGGTGAGCTGTGTGGTCACCTGTCACTTCAGTGAAGCATAAAATTTCTGCAGTCCTACTTGAAATTGAAAGGGCCATTTCTAAGCTAAGAAAACTTAACCTGAAAGTATCGCAGGGAATGTCAAAGCCAATACTTTGCCAAGGGAATCTGGGGAGGAACAAACAGCAACATCATGTTGCTTTCTTTTTAAAGCTTTTGTTTATCAAGGCAGAAAACGAGGTGAAGACCTTAGAATCACAGAATCATTTTTGTTGGAAGAGACCTTTCAGATCATCCAGTCCGTTAACCCAGCACTGCCAGGGCACCACTAAACCACGTCCCTCAGCACCATACCTTCATGGCTTTGAAACCCTTCCAGGGATGGGGACTCCACCACTGCCCTGGGCAGCCTGTTCCAGGACTTGACAACCCTTTTGGGGAAGAAATTGTTCCTTGTTTCCAACCTAAACCTCCCCTGGCACAACTTGTAGCCATTTCCTCTTGTTCTATCACTTGTTCTTTGGGAGAAGAGACCAACCCCATCTGGCTCCAACCTCCTGTCAGGGAGCTGTTGAGAGTGAGTAATTCTCCCCTGAGCCTCCTCTTCTCCAGGCTGAACAACCCCAGGTCCCTCAGCTGCTCCTCATAGAACTCCTGACCCCCCAAGTGAAAGGAAATCCTTGCCTTGGGACTCAAAGTGACATGAACAGCAACATCTGTACTGAAACTGGGCTGGGCTCGTACCTCTCCTTCAGTGGGCTGCAAAAAGATTTAGGCACAAATACGCATTGGGTTCAGGAGAGCCCTCATGGCTCAGGGCTTTTCTGAGTGTTTTGGGGCAGACATCCACACCCTGTGCCTGCCAAAACCACACTGAGCATCCTGCTTCCCTCCTGTCTACTCCCTGACAGCCCGCCTGTTTCCATAGAAACAGGATGGATTTCCCTACAGTACATGGTAACAGAGACCCGGGGAGGGAGCAAAGAGCCTGAGGCAGGGAAGGCTGCAGGAACAGACACCACATTTGCATACACGGTCCGGGGCCCTGTTTGCGTGTGCATGGCAGATCCACCTGATGCTTTGTGCTCCTTTCACACCCAAGGAATATTCTTCCTCCCCCTGTGCCGGTGGTGGCTTTTCCATAAAACACCAACAGGAGGAGAAAAATTCAGTATTTACAGAGATGCTTTCTAGCTGAGCCAGGTGCCTTCTGACACATGGATTATGAAGAAACCCCTGACCCAACGCACTGAGCATTTCTTTCCTTTGCTCAGAACCAGCTGTTCTCCTAAGAAACTGGTGTTTTAGTAACTTCCAAGTCCATTATTTAAATATTAAGACTACATCTTCCTCCAGGACCTGTTCAATCACCTATAAACCTCCATGGTGGCTTATGCAGACAGCATCAAGCTGCAGGGTGAGGCTGTGCTTGCTTCCTCTTTTTTTTTTTTTTTTTGGTTTTGTTTTGTTTTTTGTTGGGTTTTTTTTGCTTGCAGCACCATGAGTCACCTGCAAACCTGTGAACGAAATCCCCCAGTTTCCACTTACACCCACTCCTGGCTCAGTCAGCCCTAAAAATGCAGTTTTAGAAATGGAAAGGATCTTCATGGTTGGTGTTCTCCAAATGAACATATATTTAAACCCAAACCTTGCCCATGTTTAAGCAGTCCCAGGATGACCGTGGAAGGTGTTACTCTGAGGATCAACGCTCTCATCACCACTTTTAAAGGCAACAAGGAAACAGATAAAACCTTGAGGTCAAGTCATGCACCATCTGTTCCTGCATTTTATCAATACCCAATTCCAAGCAATTTTTATTTTTATACTGCTAGTAAAAGTTCGCCGTAAAAGGCGCACATCATTTCTACGAAGAGAATACGGTGACAGAACTTTTGATGTACGACCAACAAATTGAAAAGATTAAATAAAACAGCTTATTTAGCACCAAATGGGTTGATTTCCTATGGGAAAACAGGGAACTGTGCCTGGTTCCCACAGCTGGTGCTGGTAAGCAGGACATTCTCTTGTCTTACGTGTCACATCTTGTACTTTCTAGGACTTTTTACACCTTATACAATGTTAATGTTCAATTGTATTCCCATAAAACAGCTACCAGGGAATAATACTTTGCTATGACAGGAAACACAGTTTTAAAGGTGTGCAGATTTTTTTCTAGTCTGAAGAACTACCCAGAATTTTGTTGGCTTTGGTTTTTGCTAAATGTGACTCAAAAAGTGAGGTATCAGAGACTGCGCAGGTGGAAGCCGGGCCTGGTTGAAGTTAACGGCATCACTTAGCTCTCATATTTTTCTTGTATTTCTAAGTGTCCCCTCCAAGAAAAAGGGGTTTTCGTGGCATTCAAGCCATCACCACCAAAACTGCAGCTGGTGGGTTTAAGAGAAGACCTATTATACATTTGTACCATCAGCCATAGACCCATATTGCAATAACCCACCAGACTCTCTCCTACTTCCACTGCACTCACCCACGTGGACCAGAAACAGAGAGAGAAAGAAGAGCCAAGAAAGCCAGGGAGGAAAGCAGGAAAGCCCCTTTAGGGGGCAGAGATGTTAATACTGGTTTAAAGCGATGCAAAGGAGAAAGAGGAGCACCCCCCACCACCTACTTCAGGCACCGAGTCCATGTCCTGCGCATGCGTGGAGACTCGCCCCAGGGCCTCGGTCGGTGTGCCCGCAGGCGAGTGGCTTTGCTGCACCAGGTCAGGGAGATTGATGTGACCTGCAAAGCCATTGCTGGCTGCGTGGCCAGAACGCTTTTTTTCACCAGAGGTCTGCAGAAACACAAGGCATGAGGAAGAAAGAGAAAGGGGGGAAAAACAAAAAACCAACAACAACCGAAAAAAAAAAAAAAAGAGAAAAAGAAGAGAAAAAGACCAAACAAAACCAAGTCGTTGGCAGTCCCCCAGTTGCCAGAGCAAGCGCAGGAGAAGGACCCTCTCTGTTTCCATCCCCATGCAATCTGGCAAGCAGCAAACCAAACCCCCCCCGCCCCAGGAGAAATAAAGACAGTATTAATCACAAAGTCAACACAGAATAATTAGCCACGTTACAGTAAGAGAAGCCTGATCACTGTTGTTTTGAGACGAGGAACGTAGGGCAGATTCTGCTCTTGCCACCATGAGTGCAAACCCCATGGCCTGCTCTCTTCCCACATGGCCAGACGGCAGAATCTGACCCCTTGATCAGTGTCAGCCTGAGTGGCTTTGCACAGCCAGCAGCCTGACTGCAAATGCCAGCACAGCCCCCACCGCATGTTTCTGTGACCCAAACCAGCAGTGAACAGCGGCAGCATCGGCAGGATGCCAGCGGAACGACTGGCGTCTCGCTGCACGCAAGGTTCCCAGGCCTTCCCTGGGGTTCCCCCTTCTCTCCAGCCCCACCTCATGCAAGGCAGCTGCTGGGAAGTTTCTCCTTCCCTGCTTATTGTTTTGAGCTATCTACCATTTTGATGAATCCCACCTACCTAGCGCATGTCAATGAGATTACTACAGACACCTGCCCATTTACAGGGAGTAGTGGAATATTTCTGAGCAAGCTCACCAAGTTTCTCAGCAGTCCTGACAGCACTTCTCTTTTGACCACTCATTACCATCACCTTCAGCCACATTGCTGTCCCACCAAAAAGCAAAAAGCCCTTTGCCTAAAGCCTACTGACCTCAGCAACTCCATCCACCAATGGCTAGGGCAGTGGTGGAGAGCAAAGGATAAGCACCCAGCACGAGGCAGCACTTTGGGTTTCTAACCATGCTCCCTCCTCCCCAGGGGGTTTTCCCAGCTGCTTGGCATTCTAAACCCTTCTGCATCACTGGTTTTCTCACAGGGCCTTGCTGGCACGGCACGGGGTTTGCAGCTGTGACAGCCAGCACCAAGCTCAGCTCAGTGAAGGCTGCCCGGTACAGCAGGGACCTCTTCTGCTCACCCCATCGCCCTCCCTGCCACACAGCTGCCCAGGGCGGCTCAGGCTGCGGGGACCCCGGCTCTCAACGGCTCTGTGTCGGTGAGGGAGAAGGTGGACTGTGCACCACTGCCCACCCCCAAAGCGTATGGAGAAAGGCAGCAAAAACACTGCGGCTTCTTTTGCTAACTCATTCCTCTCTTTGAAAGTCACGTTCATTTTTTTTCCCCCCTTCTTTTGTGAATATTTTACCTAAATGGAACTAAGAATTAAAATGTTGCTCAAGTCGAGTTTGCATTTGATCTAAACATCCCTCCTTTGTGATTGCTGGCTCCAAACTCCCCTCTCTCTGTCTCCTCTCCCATCTACCTCCTTTATATTCTGTCAGGAGAGCAACCCTGTTTCACTAACTGCCAGAGCCTCCTGCCCCCTAACCACCAGACCTGCTACTCATCTGCATTTCAAGCACCATTGCCAGCACGTTCCAGAAACTGGGAAACTGAGAAACAGTGGGGGAGATCTTCCACAGCCAACTCAATGTGCCTTCTGCCTGCAGCACCATCATAGAATCCTAGAATGGTTTGGGTTGGAAGGGACCTTAAAGATCATCTAGCTCCAACCCCCTGCCATGGGCAGGGACACCTCCCACTAGGCCAGGCTGCTCAAAGCCCCATCCAACCTGGCCTTGAACCTTCCAGGGATGGGGCATTCACAGCCTCTCTGGGCAACCTGTTCCACTGTCTCACCATCCTCACAGCAAAGAATTTCTTCCTTATATTTAATCTAAATCTACCCTCTTTCAGTTTAAAAATGTTATCCCTTCTAAAAAGTCCCTCCCCATCTTTCCTGTGGGCCCCTGAAAGGCCACAATAAAGGCTGCCCGGAGCCTTCTGCTCCCCGGGCTGAACAAGCCCAACTCCCCCAGTCTGGCCTCACAGGGTAGGTGCTGCAGTCCTTGCTGATCACCTTCATAGCCCTGTTCTGGACTCGTTCCAACATGTCCATGTCCTAGTGAGCTGAACTCAGTACCCCAGGTGGAGTCTCACCAGAGTGAAGTAGAGGGGGAGAACCACCTCCCTCCACCTACCAATCACGCTTCTTTTGATGCGGCCCAGGACACAGTTTGCCACATCCATCAGGACTGCTCCCACCGCAGCTTGACCTCCAAAATGCCAGAGCTGGGGCTGGGGCCTCGCATCTGTCTGTGATGTCCAGTGCCGCCCGCAGCCAGCTTGCTGGGTGAGCACAGCATGGCTGGCTGGTGGAGAGCGGGGCTTGGCCTTCCCCGAGCAGGCCCATCCCCTGGTGAAAGCCTCCAGCTGCTCTACAAACACCTGATGGTTACACAGTGGCAAAGGCTGGGGAATCTTTGGGCCAGGTTCCAACTACATTAAGTAAATGCTGTAAATTGAAGATAACTTCTGTTGCCTGGAGCTGTTGTGGGATTACAGCAGAGCTGCTGGTATGAGCATCCTCCCAGCTGTGCCTTGGCCTCACTCTTCACTGCTGTTTGTAGTTCTAAGAAACATTTGCACTTGTCACATTTGCTGTAAATTGTATTAATGAGAGCGCTAATGAGCACAATTTACTCAGTCATTTTGTGTTCCGGACACACAGCACCGTTAGTTTTTGTGCTTACATGGGCAAAACCTCCTGAAGATGCTCCATGGAAATATTTGTTTTACAACTTACCTCCCTCACCATTAAAGTCCCTTCCCTTGAAATATTGCTAAACGTATCTGCATGGGAAGTCTCTAGCCCGTGGGTTGTCACCATCCCCAGGTTGTACGGCTCGTTGCTTCCAGGAATTCCTGTTGGTCTAAGGACAGAGTGGAAAAGCATTAATGAGGAGCATTTCCTCTGCTAAACTAGATGAAAAATCCTCTAATACTGTATTATTTTGATCAGGGTAAGGCTATCTATCATCTATCTTTCTCTCAGGAAGAAAAATTAGAAAATATTATCCATTAAAGGTATAAGGAAATTATTTCTGTTGTCAGAAATAGAGAACCAGGGTCAGGTTGATACACTACAGATTCAGCACAGAGCCCAAAGAGAAGGGTCTTTGTCATCCCACGGTGCCCTGAGAGAAGCACTGACGAACAGGTGATGCAGAGTTGCAGTCCTGCTCTACATCATTTTTTCCACTTATAATAGTTTAACAAAAAAATAATTAAGTAAAGAAGAATCACTCCCTTTATTCCCCATCTCAACGCCTGAAAAGGGAACAGTGTATCAAAGCATCCAAAGACAAAAGAGAATGAAGGAGGGGATGGGGTTTGGTGTGGGCAGGAGCACAAGCTGTGTCCTGTAGCTCTCTGCTGCTCCCCGGGTGAAAGCAGAGCACTCACCCATGATTTCACCTTGAGTTTATGGCTGTGCTCCCACCTCAAGAGAGAGGCTGGAATTTATTGTCACACACATTCCATTTGAGGATTGCCTGAGAGGGGACGTTGCAAGTGGTGAGCAGCCACCGTTACTTTATTATTAATACTATTATTATTATTATTTTCTTAGCAGACTAGCTGCTTAAATATAATTCAAACAAAATCAAAAGCAAACCATGAAGCACCTCTGGCTTACCCAGCCTGCCTGTGTGCTGGAAAATGCTGATGGTCATTATGAAGATGTTGCTAATGGGACCTGTTGCGTTTAAAGGCACACAGACCTGTTGCTTTCCATCATATGAATCTTAGAATCATAGAATGGTAGGGGTTGAAAGGGACCTCTGGAGATCATCCAGTCCAACCCCCCTGCCAACGCAGGAACACCCAGGGCAGGCCACACAGGAACAGAAGAGAAGGAGACTCCACAATCTCTCTGGGCAGCCTGTTCCAGGCTCTGGCACTCTCACAGGGAAGTTTTTCCTCATGTTAAGGTGCAACTTGCTGTGTTCCACCTGGCTACCATTACCTCTTGTCCTATCACAGGGCACCACTGAAAAGAGACTGGACCCTTCTGCTTGACACCCACCCTTCAGATATTTGTAAACATTCATAAGATCCCCTCTCCATCTTCTCCAGGCTAACCAGCCCCAGGTCCCTCAGCCTTTCCTCAGAAGAGAGATGTTCCAGTCCCTTCATCATCTTCATAGCTCTCTGTTGGACTCTTTCTAGTATTTCCCTGTCCCTCTTGAACTGGTGAGACCAGAACTGAACACAGTACTACAGAGGTGGTCTCACTAGGGCGGAGTAGAAGGGGAGGAGAACCTCCCCCGACCTGCTGGCCACACTCTTCTTTATGCACCCCAGGATACCACTGGCCTTCCTGGCCACAAGGGCACATTGCTGTTCCATGGAGAAGTTATTGTCCACCAGGATGCCAACGTCCCTCTCCATGAAGCTGCTTTTCAGCAGGTCAGCCCCCAACCTGTGCCAGTACATGGTGTTGGTCCTCCCCAGGTGCAGGACTCCACACTTATCCTTGTTGAACTTCATTAGGTTTCCTTTGCCTAGCTCTCCAGTCTATCCAGATTTTGCTGGATGGCAGCACAGCCTTCTGGTGTATCAGCCACTTCTCCCAGTTTCATATCATCAGCAAAGTTGCTGAGGGTACACTCTATCCCTTCGTCCAGGTCATTGATGATGTTTAATAAGACTGGATGCAGAACCGACCCCTGGGGAACACCACTACTTACAGGTCACCAGCGGACTCTGCACCACTGATCACAACCCTCTGAGCTCTACTGTTAGCCAGTTCTGAACCCATCTCACTGTCCACTGTTCTAACCCACACCTCCTGAGCCTACCCATGAGGATGTTATGGGAGACAGTATCAAAATAAAGTCATTCACTCTTGCAGGTGTCACCCAGTGCACACCCACTTGTCAACACCCAGAGGCTCACAAGGTAGTCTGGCAGCATGCAAAGCCAAAGCAAGCCTACATTAATCAAGGGGGCACCGGTGCAGTGAAGATGTGAGCCCTAGGGACCCCAAGGTGGGACTGGCCCAGTGATGGATCCTTGCTTGCATAATATCAAACATATGACTGGACAGGCATCACCAAAACCTTCCAAAAACCAGCGTGCCATAGGTCTGTGGCACTTTTCAACTGAGGAGTCCACACCTTCCTACCATTAGCTTTTCAACGCCACCAAAGGATAAGAAAATAACACATTTATTATTCCAGTTTTAGAAATAAGAAAGCAGAGACAAAGGAGGTTATGTTAATTTTGAGACCGTAACATGAGTGTATGAATGGCTGTGATAGCCCCAAGGTCCCCAGTTTCATCAGTGCACAGCTTCCATGTCACCCTGCAAGACATTCCTGGACATGGGCAAAAGCTGGCTTGCCACAACTCAGAGAAAAGGAGCTGAAGGGAGTCACATAGTCTTCAGATGGAGAAAGGTTATCTGCAGGGGTGGAAGGAGTAAATGGTCCCTCCTATCCACTGGGACACAAAGCGATGGATGGGCTCATCCCACAGCAGGAGAGACCTGGACAGAGGTGGAATGAAGAGCACCCCAGGCTCAGGGAGGATATTTAAAAATGGGTTATATAAAAATCACTTGGAAGGTGCAGGAGAAGATGAGATCCTGTCTCTTGCTCCCAGTTTCTAATGAAAACCACTGAATTTAAGAAAAAAAAAAAAAGCTTTGATAGAAAAATACCCAACTACATCTAGTCTGAACTGAAGCTAAGGTTCCTTTTGTGAAATAAAGGTGTGAAGTCAAGCATGTGGTTTCTTTTTCCCCAGACACGGAACATGTAGCCACGCCCGCAGATACAAAGGCTTAGATATGGACAGAGCTCCTGCCACCTCACCACCACACCAAGAGTTTGCATCTCCTTGTTCAGTCCCTGCAGCACATTCATTGACAGGACATCATGGGCAAGTGGTAGGTTAGGGGCATCCACCTCACTGCCACGCCTCTTGTCACACACGTCTGGCTGCAGGGCACTCAGAGAGGGATTTTATCCCCTGAGAAGTGCTGCGTCAAACACAAGGTGTTTGGTGGAAGGATGTCAGTAGAGATTAACCACTCCTGATTAAACTCCTCTTCTGCGAGCAGCCTGAGGCCCCTTCTCACACGCATGACTGCTGCATATCCACAGCCATCCCTCCATCTGACTTTCTCCAACATACTCCAAGAGCTATGACTTTTCATCTTCTGATGGCAGAAAGCTCCAAAACCAGGAGCTTAGCACTCTCCATAACGTGGACCACCTAGATCTCCTTGCTGCTCAACACGCCACCACTACAAAGCCAGGTACACCTATACTGACTAATAATTCATTTAGCAGGAAGGATGGAAATGAGCTGACTAAAATGCACATAATCCCCTAAAGCTTTCCACAACTCCTCTGTGAATTCAAAGGGGCAGGAGTCAGACCCTGCCACCAGGCAGGGAGCCCCCAGAGCCCACCAGGTTTTGCACAGTGACTGAGCCAAGGACAAAAATCGAAGACAAAGGTTCAGGATTATTATAATCTTCGCTCTACCAGTAGGCACTGGGCAGACAAACAAGTACTGCACTTCAGCATGGCTTGATCTGGGGTAAGACCAGGCTCGAGAGCAGTCAGAGCTTTAATATGCCAAGCCTGTGGTCAGAACCCAAAATATGGATGAGGTCAGGTCCATTCTGGCCAAAAACCTGCCTTGCTCATCAGCAGGAAGAGGTCCATTGGCTTGAAGTCCGAGTCCACTGAATGCGCAGTAAAAATAATTGTATTTTATCTGTAAAGTATCTCCAGTTTGGAAAAAGACTCATCTGAGTACATTATCCCTTGCAAGACTGACTTCATTCCCAGTGCCAGCCACCAAACACTGACACACTTTGAACTTGTCCCATAGCACAGCTACTGCTCCTCCAAACCCAAGACACTCTGTGGTTTCACAGTTTGCCCCCCAAACAGAAAGCGCTTCTTACATAAGCCGTGGGATGTCACTGACAGGCACGGTCCCATCATGCGTCTCATTCTCCCCATCCTCCTCCTCCTCCTCGCTGCTTTCCGACTCCTCGCTGGAGGAGGAGTAGTCCGTCACCTTCTTCAGGGGGCGATTGGTTTCTTCAATGCGCAGCTCCCTCAACTCTTTGGCTAAGGCCGTCAGATCCTAAAGGGGATGGGGGCAAGAAAACAAGCAAGCGATGGCTATTATATTTAAAGCAAGGAGAATGTCACATACATCTCTTCAAAAGCCAACGCTAACAGCACGAGCAACGAGAAATAGCTTTACAGAGTCGTTACAAACATGAGACGAACGTAAGACAATGTTTGTAGCATGTAGCATTTATTAAACAAAACAAAACTGATTTACGCTCACTGAAAAATCAATAGCCAACCTCTTCTTTTTCTGTTTGGAACGTGTATGTGCATATAGATACACACACTTATATGTATATACACGACAAAATTATATTTGTTGGAAAAGGTGAAGTTCAGTCACCATCATAGTAAACTGGAAAACAACATCATTTCAAAGATTGGCTCGGAGAATTTCTCCTGCAGGGTCTTCTCTTCTTTCGAACTTCTCAAAGAGACCCTGTAATTGTATTTATTCTGTAATAAATGCATTTGGGAAGGAAGCAATGACAGCATCTCCCATGGAGTGGTGCAATCCCCACGTCAAGAGCTGCTTCCGTGGTGAGTCTCCGCTGTTGGGCGGCTGCCGAGAGGCGGTGAGGAGCACAAGAAGAAGCGCCCAGCTCAGCCAGACTTTGGAGTTGCAGCTCTGAGTCAGCCACACAATCAAAAAAAAAAAGAAAAAAGGAAAAAAAAAAAAATCCCTCAGCGGGACCCACTAAGCACTTTATGTGAAATGTGGCAGCCTACAAGCTAAGGGGTAAAAAAAAAAAAAACAAAAACAGAAGCCTTGAAACAAGAAAAAAAGAGGAGCAGTCCCAAAGCCTAGTCATAATTTTTCAGTTTACCATGACTTTGATGAGGTCTCAGACCCGACAGTCATATAAAATAGACACCGCTATTTCAAAACAAGGAACATGGCAGGCACCGTGTAGAAAAGAGACTTTTTGTTATCTTACATGCTTTTATAGCAATGCAGGGGGAAGCAGTAGGGCAGAAAAGCATGAGAGCTCGAATTAGAATGGGTTAGAGAACTCTGTTGCACAAGACATGCACATGACGAACAAAGCATCGCGATTGTCAGTCTTACCATTTCTCCCTATATTAGTGACCGAGGTAGGCATCAGTGCATTCGGTCAGAGATAGAGGATTAGGGAGAAAGAAACTCATTGAAAAAGACTAAATTCCACAATCGTCTTATGGCCACACTCTCATTTACTGCATTTCCAGTTTACCGTTCCAGCTGGGCGACTACAGCAATTATTAACTACGGTTGCAAAGGGAGCTCCTAAAATCTATCCCGTCGACACGTGAAGAAAACGATGGAAAACCTCTCTGGCTGAGATGCAAACCCAGTTTACTCTTTAATTGTGAAGCAGGAATATTTTGCAAGCAATTTGTGCTTCGGTTATCGATGACCCACACCTCCCGGCGGGCTCCCACTGGTGGACAGCCCCACATTCTGCTCTCATGTCCACCCTGCCTGGCTTCTGAGGTAGAGGAGAGACTCGCATGGATATCAAAGAGCTTTGCATCAGATCCGTAAATATTAGTAAACCAAAAAAAGAGCTATTTAAAAAACAAACAAACAAACAAAGGATCAGTCCCTGCTTCACAGCAGGTACCTGTGATGGGGATCATACACCCCCTGCCAAATGCTCTCTGTACCTTTAAAGAAAGGTTCTTGATCATAATTAAAGAGAGAATGTGGTATTTCAGGAGTTTATTTTTGATACCAACATGTTTGGGATTGAAATACAGTCAAATCTGCAGTCACGACAACTAATTATTTTAATTAGTGCTGCAGCAGCTTCTATGACAAGATTGTTTCTTTTCCTAAATAAAAATCTATGATGATTTCAACAGCCGAACAATGCTTCCCATTTAGAATATAAAATACACTCCTTATTGACCACTTGCCTTTGAATTGGCTTAGAGCCCTCTCAAGGACTTTAGGACTGTTCAAGAGCTTCTTAGAACTGCACCTGGACTTCCTGCAGTGCAGGACTAGGACTGAACCCTGCCCCGTCACAGCCACGGAACGTCAGAATTACTTCTTTGCTGCATCTTCCATTTCTAACGTGCTCAAGGCACCCTATCAGCCACCTCTGGTCATCACAAGAAGATAGGCAAGTAAACTCAGCCTCATTAGTTTTTAATAATTCATTTGGAAGTTATAGCAGCAATAACACTCCCAGACAATATCATCAGATAACTCATCTTCCCTAGTTACAGCTTTGCCTCGGGACAGTTAATTCTTTGATGCTATCGTTTTCTCTTAAGTAATGAGCACTTTGTAGGATTAAACGGCTTCTCTGAGTTGCTCCCGGACCAAAAACAATCTGACAACTAGAAAGAGCGAGCTCTGCAGTTCCACGTGTGTGCGAAATGTTATTACTGGGGGTGACATAATACAGAAGTTAGCAGTATCAGTGCTCTTTAATTACTTTTAATTACAAAGGCTTCCTTAGATTTAATATTTTTGCTGGAATCAAGTCAGATTGGTTTTTGAAATCACATAGCTCATTGAAGTTGAATTAGCACACACGCTGCCTCTATTCAGACACTGATTTATGTGCTTTTTTCTTAACAAAGCACCTCATTAAACAAAATGCATTGCTCATGCTTTATCCAAGACAACAAGTTAACTAACCAGCACATCTCCCTTCTTCCCTAGCTTCTATTTTTAGAGGAAAAGAGACTGCAGGAGAGGTTGCTGATACCGGTGCTTTCCATTCCGGTCCCACAGTTCCCAGTATCAGCAGTGTGTGGGGCAAGTTCAAAGCTAAATCGGGAATGTTTGGTCTTTTCCCGTGACCATTTAAACATTCACCATTGCCTGATGCATGCACGTGTAAAATATTATCATATAGTGAAAAAGGTGCTTTTTTAAGAGGCTATATGAAGACAAGCACTGCCCATCAACATCTGAGGTGGCTCTGCTGACGACTCCTTTATGGTTGATGGTCTGGTCCAGGAGAATGAATTACCCACCGTATCCCACTGCTCTGTTTTCCTCTATTTGCCAAGCGCCTTTGATTGAATTAGGCTTAAAATGCTTTTCAAACAGCACTGGATGGCCCCACTGAAATCAGTGGGCGGGCCAGGGCTGCAGCTGAGAGCAGAATGTGGGGAGCAGTGCAGGCTGCCCGGACCACCTCCACTGGCACGAGAAACCTCCGCTCTCGCTCTTTCTCTTTCAAATACGCCGAACAACGGCAGCACGTGAATGTTGGGGTGCTTCTTGCCACGGCCTCCGTGCAAGTGGTGTGGCCAGCGGGTTTCAGAGCAGAACACACCGGCAGCACCGCTCCCCTCCCCGCGGGCAGGCTCCCTGTGCCGAACTGCAATCGTTTGGTCTCCCAGCTGACCCAAGATCACATCGCCACCTTTTTCAACGTCAGCACCAAGAAAACCCGGTCCGATATTAAGCGCTAACTAGTCAACCTTGCATAGGCATGACCCACTGAGAAAAGATATCACTAACCTCATCTATAGCTTTCTTATAGCTCTGTGGGTAAAGGAAGAATAATCAGCATCAGAGGAAACAGATCGGGACAGGAAAAAGCCAGAGGAAGGGCAAGCAGGTTAGAAATAAAATTAGAATTGTTAGCTCAACGCTGTGGAGTGTAGAGAAAAAAACAACATCATCAACAAAACATTAATACACATTAAAAGAAGAGAAGCAGTGGAAACTCATTTTGTTATTAGGCTGACTCTGCAGTTTTAAAATACAAATGTCAACAGCATTAAACCAGAAGGAAACACTTCGGATGAGATTTTGCTCAGAATAATAAAACGGGAGTGTAGAGAGACCACTACAGGGGGTTTGGTTTTAAGCTGCGAAGGCTGTCGGGGTCCGGTGACCCAGCCTTCCCGAGCAGAGCATCCCTCCGCCGGGCTGCTGCGAGGGGACATGCAGCACGGAACACAACAATGTGCCATCGGCAACCACCGCGCCCAAGCTAGCAAAGCCCTTAAGCATCTGCTTCGTGTGAAAACACAGGCTTAAGTGCTTTCCCCTAGACTTGGGCTCCTGATAAAAACTCATGCACTTTCTTAAGCATTCAGATCTCCCATGGGCTCTCGTCGTACTGCCGCTTTCCAGCCTCTCCACTGGAGGAGCAACAGTACTAGCCTCTTTTTTGGGGTCCCCGCGGTTGTGGTACTGCACCAAAGGGAAACGCGGCCAAGCCGGCTAGCAACATTCCCACGGGAAATAATTTGAGACTCACAGCGGGTCGGCTCGGTCGCGTCACATCCCTGTTGTCTTCCTGCTTTACCTTGGCAGGCTCGTGGGAGAGCACAGGGGACCCTTCGGGCTTGGCGTTCCCTGGGTGAAAGGCAAGCGAAGAGAGTGGGAATTAAAATGGTGCCGAAAGCTGTCGCTGCATCCTGTCACCTGGGACGGGCGGCGGCTTCCTCATCCTTTTGCTTCTCTTGTCTCAAAAAACCCTCCTGCTCCTCTCTGCTTCACTGTCACGGCAACAAGTCTCCATCAGTACAGCAGCAGAAGCCACAGTCCAACCCCACCTCCACTGACAGCCCTCTCGCAGCATTACTGCCCTTTTTTTCTACTAAAGAAACAAACTCATTTTGCAAAAGCGCAGGGCACGTGATAAGTTGAAAGCTCTGAAGCATCTGACATTGCTAGGACATTACTTGTCACAGAATTCCTCAGTGGTAAAAACAAAACCAAACTGAAAAGGACAATTGGTGATGAACTCCTTTTATTGACTACCTAGAGGAGTGATGATTTCAATGACGGACACGTCACCTTACGGCTAACTCATAAAAAATTCAAAGCATGGAGGCAGCATTTGTTTTAATGTGCTTCAGCCCCAGGGATTTATACGGCGGGGCTGTGCCCAAAATGCAGATGTATGGGCTGTATGTGCTTCAGCGACTCTTACTGCGGTTCGACAGGGGAATAGAATATCTTTAAGAGTGGCTCTAAGATGAGAGGAAACAATTTGACTGGGAACATAAACCCAGTGTCAGCACAGCTGCCTGGCACAAGTGTTTCAGAGAAAGCTTCTTATGGGCTAATTCACTCCTCTCCTACCACCTCAGGCTTGGCACAAAGATGAAGCTCCAAAAAAAATGTCATATACCCAAAGTGAAACACACTCCCCATAGAAACCATGAGAATAGAAGTGAGGTCAGGTCGACAAAGATAGGAAGCAGATTGGTGTTTTTTTGTTTGCTCTACAGCATAACCCCCATCTCCTTTTCTATAAGGGACGCGGTGCTGCAATGGAGCAATGCAAGCTGCCGTGGGCATCCCACATCAGGATCCAGGCAAAAGGGAGTGTTGGCATCTCTGTTTGCAAGGAGTCCAGCTGGACATGGAGGTACATCAGAAATGATGAAGCCTTTGATTTTCAAAATTTTTTTAAACACATACAGATCACAGACCTCTTGCCCTTCCTGCTTATCAAACACGCCTCAGAAAGTGTGTCTGGTGATAAGGGATGTTTTCAAGAACCTCACCTCTGACTCTGTTACGCTCGCTGGAGCCAGCCTGGGAGCCAGGCTGGGACCCGCCCTGGGAGCTGGGTTGGGAGCTGGGAGTGCTGGAGCTGGAGGAGCTGCCGCTGCTGGTCCTCTGCAGCGGGCTCTCCACGATGGTCTCCGTCCTCCTCAAGTCCGGGTTGCTGCAGGAGCACAAAACAAAGGGCCACCATCAGCTGGTGTCACATGTGCCTCCAAGGCTTCAGATCCTTCCCACAGGTACAGGTGCAAAGGTGAGGAGACACCTCCTCTGCTGACGTCTTCTCTTCTGAAGCTTTACTGAACCTGCAAGCCCCACTGAGGGACTCTGTAGAATCAAGCATGAAACATCTTTATGAAGGTGCACCACAACCACGACAAAATAATTAGCTAGAGAAGCTTACTACTCTTTATTTTGCCAAATTCGGCAAAAAATAGGAGACTTTTTGCTCAGACCTCCCTTTCAGCCTGTAGATGTACAACAGTGGAGTTATTTAACTAATCCCCGCCATTCATCATAACAGCAGGAATTTGCAAATCGCCGTGAGACAGAGGAAGAAACACTGCAGTGAAGAAATCTCAGTTTGCAGCAAGGCTGCAGATCACTTTTACCAATTATTCACCCTTCCGATTTTCATGGCCCCACTTCAAAGCTGCATCAGATATGCCCTTTTACTCCGTGATTTCTCTCACCTTGTGAACACACATCAATCTAGAACAAAAAGCATCCTTGATACACAACGAGTGACTAATACCTCTCTGGGTATCGGATGCCTTTAGGAAATTAATTCTTGTTTGGCACTGAAGCAACATCAAAAGACATGTTCATGCGGTGCTATGCAATTTGGTTTTATACAATATTTCCCTTGAGTGATCTTATAATTCAAAGTCCCGTTCAAATTGTATAGAAAGCTTTCTTCATCAAGTCCAATTAGGACTTTGCATACATAAAAATACCGTGGTTACGTGACGTAACACGACTGCAAATGGATGCTGCAAGGTCTGCGGGGTGCGCATGACACGTGCCTTGCTTGGAGAGCCACCAGGATAGTGCAAATCGTGCAAAGGCTCGTTGCCGTGATGGGGTCCTTGGCAGAACTGTTTGGATGCTGCCTAGCATGGATATGATGTAAAGTCCCTGCCCAGTGTTATCCTGCATTGACACAGCTGGGTATTAAAATGATGACAGCAAGATGGTAACTTTCTGTGTGCAGGGAAACATCCCTTCACTTGTTATGACAGGGTGTTAAATAGTAGACAGCGCATTTTAATAATATTTACACTTATGCACGAGAAGAATCAACAATCAATAGGAGAGGTGGTTAAAAAGGAAAACTGGAGAAATGCTACATTGCCATGAGAGAAATGAAATATGAAATCATTTCACTGAATACCTAAGTTTAATGGACACAGCGTCATCCTAATCACTTCCAGTTTTCATTCAACAGAAGGCCTCCAGCTCACGTTGCATGGCTGACGTGTGCCTTGCTAAATTAACTCGTGAAATGTATTTGAAAACTTTGGTGACTGATGGATTTATCTGTACTGATCAGGACTGGGAGGCTGCAGGAAACACTGGGCAACCTTCAGCTTGAATCCCAGACTCCCATTATCCTTTTTACTTTCAAGACCATCGCTTACTAAGACCATGCAGTTCAACATCCCTCCACATTTTAAATTTTCCTTCAAGCAACAGCTAATTAAAACAATAACATCTTCAAGAATTCAAAATGCTTCAGCCTTGAGCAATAAAAAGGAAGCAACAATGATGTGAATGTTTTCTGTCTAAGTTTAAAAAACAACAACAAAAAAGATTCCTCCTCCTCCTGCTACCCCTGCCAACTCCTCTAAGCTGCTGTACGTGAGTTTGCTGATGCATGGCTGGGGCACTGAGCTGCAAAGGGGGTGTGCTGAGATTGGGGACAGCACATGGCTACCAACATCCCAGAGTTCCCTTTTTGACCTCACCCTGAAAGGACAAGGCAGAAAAAAGAGACTAAGGAGCATCATCATGCAAGGCTATGTGCGACGCATATTCACACCAAATATCACTGCCTGTCTGAGGTCTAGATCTGCCCATGATGGTCTGCAAACCAGAGACAAGCTCTCGCATGACTAAGCCCTGTTTTTTTCCATCCAGCTCCGAGAAGAGCCTGTCAACTTCCCTGCTCGTTTTAAGTGTGCCCAGGGTTGGCTCTTGACACGGCAGAGAGGGGACTGCTGCTGTGCTGCAGCATCCTTCCTTGGGGTGCTATGAGCACACCCAGCATGCTGCCACAGCGGGGAGCTGGGTTGGGCTAAGCAAAAGGCCCCCATCCTAAGAAGCAGAAAGGAATTCAATCCTTGATCTACATCTAAGGAAGATCTCACCAAGCTTATCAGTGTTTGTCCCCCAGCACATTTCTTAGTCAGTCATTATCTGTGAAAAGCTGCTCTGATACATAGGAAATGGAAGGTATGCATCACCGAGATCTCCCCACTGGTTTATATGGATCCCCTTACACCCAAGAGGTGACACTAGGAAAACCAGAACCTAATTCCACTGAAGGGAGCGCCCAAATTCCTGTTGGACCCCACAGCAGCAGATGCAGCATCCACCTCCAAACCCTGCAATGCCCAGGAATATATTCAGGCTGGGGAGCAAAGCATCCAGGGATCCAAGTGCTCACAGCCTTTGCTGTTGGTACAACATACTAACAAATGAAAAGTTTATCTGAGCGAGAAGCACTGCAAATTTGGGTTGTCGCCAGTCAGCAAGAGCGGGGCTAACGCCCAGCCCACATTTGCGCTCCCCAGCAGGCGATGCCAGGGGGACTGCAGGCAGCAGCATGCCAGGATCACTCCTAACCGTCCCCCTCGGTGTCCGTACCTTGCCCGAATGGGCTGGGAGCCCAGCCGGGGCCCCAGGGCGCTGCCGTTGCCCGGGGAGTTCTTCCTCGCCAGAGCAGGGGATATGGAAGTGGTTCGTTGAGGCACCTAGGAAAGAACAGAGACACTCACTGTCATCCAGTGTGCCCCACCATGACGGGCTGAGAAATCACCTTCCAGCGCTGCCCTAAGAGTCGACTTACAATTGATCTCCCACTGAGAGACAGGCACCATTTATCGCCATCATAAAACACAAAGCTCTTGGCTTTTAGAAGGCATTCCCTGACTGGGAGGCAGAAACAAGCTGCGATGGTGCGGTCGGGGATGCTCCTGGCAGAGGAGCATCGAGCAGGACACCACACAGAGTGGCCACCACCAAACAGGGCATTCACTTTCTCGAAGATTAATGTATGCACATACACAAATATACACAAATACATCCACCTACCTATACAATTTAAATCAAACCAAAGCCAGAGAAGTGATTTTTAAGGTAAAACTCAGACTGAAGTGCATTTCAGCAGCCATTTCAGTGGTGTTTTTTCAGCATGGATAGAACCATGGAATTGTTGTGGTTGGAAGAGACCTTTATGATCATCAAGTCCAACCACTAACCCAGCACTGCCAGGGCACCGCTAAACCATGTCCCTCAGCACCAAATCTCCACAGCTTTGAAACCCCTCCAGGGATGGGGACTCCACCACTGCCCTGGGAAGTCTGTTTCAGGACTTGACAACATTTTCTGGGAAGGAATTTTTCCTCATATCCAGCTAAACCTCCCCTGGTGCAACTTGAGGCTGTTTCCTCTTGTCCTATCACTTGTTCCTTGGGAGGAGATACTGACCCCCACCTGGCAACAACCTCCTGTCAGGGAGTTGTCAAGAGTGAGAGCCTCTGCTGAGCCTCCTTTTCTCTAGGCTGAACAACCTCAGGTCCCTTGTTCCCTAGACCCTTCCCCAGCTTCATTCCCCTTCTCTGGACACTCTCTAGCACATCAATGTCCTTCTTGGAGTGAGGGGCCCAAAACTGAAGCCAGGATTTGACTAGAGCAAACACACCAGCAGAGAGGTGTCAGTCGGTGGACAAACAAGAAGACTGACAGTGGAAAACCCCAGGCTGATCCACCTAACACTCGCGCTGAGCACTGTGACCTTCACTGATCTCCGGATGCTGCTGCCAGCAGAAAACCAAACCCAACTGCAGCCTACGGGCACTACGTGGGTAACCCCAGAGTCCGGCCTCGTCCCACAGGACCGTGGGCAGCACTGCAGGGCCGCAGGAACGGGGGTCTTGTCCTCCATGGAGAGGCACAACAATACTCACCGTGTGATACCCAGCACCAGGTAACAGAGGGCTCAGCAGGATTAGCCAAAAATAACGGTTAGGCTTTTTTTTTTTTTTTTGAGAATAAACACACAGTTATGTTAGGCAAGATAAAAGGTTTTAGAGAGTGAGAGAGCTTTATGCTCTGTGGCATTGCTAGCTACAGCTTGTCTCATGAAGCAATCTCCCCTCTGAGTAGGGTACTCTGCAGTTGGGACTTGGGGAGTTGTTTACCTTCCTCTGAAGCATCCAGCTGTAAGCACTGGCAGAAACAAGACCCTGGACCACAGAGACAGCCGGCCCTGCCTCATGGGCAGTCCTTTCATTCCCGCTTGCAAACACATCACACCCACTTTGGGCAGTAAAATGGGAAGTCAGACTCCTCATGGGTATTACTGCTGACACAATGGCCTTAAAAGTGATCTGGGGGAAGACCTTCCAGAGCTCACATTCCCTCAGCCAAGGAGAATAATACCCCATAGTGCTGGAAAACAGCCTTTTTTCCAAGGAGGAGGTGCTGTGGTCTCACCGTGTACTGCAGAACTGCAGTTAAGAGGTGCCCTTCTCAATGGATTCAAGGCAAAAGACAACATTAAATCGCAAGGGATTTTTCAGAATGAGGTTAAAACCAGGCAACCACCCTCCTGCACTACTGGTGAGAGAAGCACACAAACAGCCCCGGGAGCTGTTGGCTTGCTTTTCCTCTTAGGTGAGCGCTGATGCCTCCTCTTGCTCGGTGGTACCAGAAACATGAACATGATTAATGCATGTGACAGACCACCATAGAACCCTTGCACAGGGAGGCTTACCTGGGTAGCTGGTATTTTGCCCTTAAAAAGGCAAATCACTTACTTTGTTAACACACAGAAAAACTGCCTCTCACCCTGGGAGAAACCCTGCCTCACTGTCACTAATCAATTCGTAATCATTTTCTCTCTCTAAAAATCCTCCCAGGCTCAGCACTGATTCACTGTGCAGGCAACTTTAATAGCCACCTTAGAGTTCTTCCAAAATGAAGGTGTATAAACACTGCGATCGAAATACTGGTCCAGAAGAGTCTTAATTAAAGAGGTTCTGCCAGATGCTGCCAAAATGTCAATGAATGTATAAAGCTGCTGGAGCCCTTACAAGTCTTCCATCAAATATTGATTGCAACTGGAGGCATGATTGCAACCGGACTAAAAAGGACCTGTCTTATTGAGTATGACAAATTTTATGTTCCTATAATTCTATTTAAACAGAAGGTTGGTTTTAATCCTAGAGAAAGGAGATATTAACTTATTTTGGCCTCTGCCCCGGCTCAAGAACTTTCTTTGCTGGAAGGTGACGTTATTTTGCAGTGCTGTGTGTGCACCCAAGGCCAGCTCCCAGCATCTTGTGCAAAACCTGCCTGGGAAATGCAGCCCCTGGGCAGGCTGGTACCCGCCGCGGAGCCACGGGGATGGGCTCGGTCCTGCCCACTTGGCTTTGCTGGAGGTGCTGAGCGGAGCACCAGGGACTTCGCTCTGGGACTGCCTCTTTGACGTGTTGAAAGTGAGGAGCGATAGTGTTACCTTTGGTGGAATGTCTTCCTCCTGCCGTAACCAAGAACTTCGGTCAAACTTTTCAATGCGAGGGGGCAGAGGAGGGTTTTCTGAGGTGGGGTCCGAGTTCTGCCTTGGCATCTCAGTGCGGTGAGAGGTCACCGTCAGAGCCTCCTGAAACCCAGCCAGTCCCTTTGCAGGCTGTTCATGCAGTGACTGAGACCCAGACAAGGAGCTTCCTTGGGATTTCACAGTGACCAGATGTGGAATCTAAGCACCAAGTCAAAACAGAACTATCAGTACAAAACTGAAAAAAAATAAAAAGGAATCAAAAAAGATATTTAAAAATTTGTCGTTTTTTTTTGTTTTAAAAAATTTGATTAGCACTTTGGATGCACTAAAGAGCCCCCTCGGCTTGAGATCAGCACTGCCTCGGTTTCAGGACCTTCTGACTTACATCACTTCGACTCAAGACCTATTCAAAATCACGCCCGCACAGCTCAAGCCTTTTTAAAATCAGGCGCTGTCGCGCTCTAGCCCTGGCTGCCCCTGCGTGCGCACGGTGCCGCGGCTCCTCCTGCCAGCCCTGCGCCGCTCCGCGGGTACCACCCCGGGGCAGGGCTAGGGGCAGGGGCAGGCAGCTCCCTCCTGCCAGCTCCCACATGCACCATGCCCGCCCCAGGCTCTGCCTGCCCCATTTCCAGCTCCTAGGCCTGCACCTCTGAGGTTGTGCTAATGAGGTTTGGCATGGATTTGCCCTGTTAACAATGTGGAAAAAAAAAAAAAGAAGGAAACAATAATAAATAATAACTGATTAAAAAAAAAATCATCAGGAATTCTGAGGCATAGATGGCTTAAAAAAATATATCTTGAGGCATGAGTTTCTACAGGTCTGGGTGATGCCTATCCTATGGATCAGCCCTATAGATCTAAAGGTTATGAGAGAGAGGAATACTGACATCTGTTTGGGGAGATCTGAGAAATTCACAAAGCTAGAGCTTGTGAAATCAGAGCTTCTTCCAAGAGGCCTGTGAAGCTGCACTTCTTTGATACAGCAGGGCTGTAACTTTGATTTGATGTTTCTACTTGCATGTCTAAGCACACGTGTACATGTATCATGTGCATCTGTGATGCATGCAGACATCTGCACAGGGTCTCTGGGTTTCAAGCAACTTTTTCATTAGTATTTTATTGTCAAACAAAAATCTTTGTAGCTGGTGACAATATAGGTCACCAAAAAGATCACCGAAGAATAGCTATTCAATAAGATTGATGCCAGTGAAGTGGGGTTTTATCCACTTCCTGACATGCAGACCATGCACCTTGGTCAAAAAAGAGCTGTATGTTTAAGGGATTTCCTGCATGATTTCCTTTTGTTTAACGCTGGCACTGTACCGCTGTCCTACAGGTGCGCAAACCACGCGTGGATGGCACTTAGTTGGCACGTTTTCCCACAGAAAGCCCAGCTGGACTCGGAGCAAAGGCTTTTTACTTCCCTCTGAAAGCCCTCACAGAGTCTGTGGATCTGCAGGAGCAATTCCAGGGGCTGAACCAGAGCCAGCACTGACACTCCTACAGCTTTTGGTGGCAGAATACTTACAGACCTCATGGCTGGGAGGAACTTTTACAATAACGATACCCCTCCTCTGTGACGGTGATGGTGATCTATGCCCTCTCCAGATGTGTTTGTGACTGATGTCAACTCAATGGAAAATCAAAACAAAACCTTGAATTAAAGCAGCAAAGAAAGAAAAACCTCTTTCTGATGATCCTCAGTACCAAAGCGTCCTGGCTCATTGTACCAGGCGCTGTGGTTTTAGTCCTTTACATAAACTGGATCCAAAGAGGAACAGAGCAACTGACACACTGGACCAGACCAGCAGTGCCTCTTGGTCCTCCAGCTTGTTTCTGGCAGCAACTAGTACGTGATGCTTCAAAGGAAGGTATAAACCAGCGTGATGTTTCTAACACATGGAGGTGACAAGAGGAATCCACCCATGAATGCAGATGCTGCTATTACTCACAAATACGCTTAAGGCTGAGAAACCAGGGAGCAAGACACTAATTCCCTTTAATCTGCTCTTTTTCTCATTACCTTACCAGCATCCCGGCTCCATAGGTGAGCCTGCCAGGGGAAACATCATTACCTGTGGGTCCACGGGTCGCAGCAGGGGTGGGGTCCGGGCTGGCTGCACACCGCTAATGCTGAAAGACTCCGACCGAGGAGGCAGGTTGGGGTCAGAAATCCTGTTAGCCACCTTATGGGGCATGGCCGGTGAGCTCTGGCGATTGAGCCGGGAGCGTTCCTCGACCTGCGGCGAGACCGAGAGAGTGGCTGATCACCCCAGAAAAAGCCATTTCCAATTGAAAACCAAGGTATGCATACATATATATAGAAAGAGGAAGCTCTTTTCTCTTTAGGTATCTCATATACATCACGTGATCATGGAATCCAAGTTACCCAGCAGATTGTGTAATAAAGGCATTTTAAAGACACCAGAAGGACTATTTGTATTTATGCACATAACTCATTTCTGAATATGAAACGGAACAATAAAGAAAAGGCAACATGCCTCAGAGAGGTGTTTCTAGAACATTACTTGTGAGAAGATCTTGCTTCTTTTCAAACGTATCTTTTAAGCAAGGGAAGCCTTTTCCTTCACTACTATAAACACCACAAGGAGTGCCTGTGTTTGATCTGAATAAAAGAATAAACACGGCAGCCAGAAAATGCCTGGCTTTGATCTAGATTTAGTAAACCTGGCACCTTGTCACGTATGGAAGGGGAAAATCCTCTATTACTGATAGAGAAATAAAGCCAAAGCCCACTGCTTTCAGTTACCCTTGATCTGAAATGCAGTGGTTTCAGCTAAGCCAGATGTGTGTGATCTGAGTGCTCCTGCATCTCGACTGTGTGCATTGATATTCATGTAGCCTATGCCCTGCAGAATTTTTTGATGATCAAGATCTGACATATATTTTCATTTATGTATCATATGATTAGCATGTTAAATACCCTTAGCATGTCGTCTTGATCCTGCCACGTACAATGTCATGTTAAAAGGCAAGCTTCAAAAAAGGTTTGCTAGGAAAGAACCACAGCTCTTCTTTAAGTAAATAAATACTCATCAAACAAAAGAGCCATTACATTAATAAAAATGAATCTCTTCCTCTTTCAGATACTGAGCAGGAGTTGGACAGTGTTACAGGCACTCTACTCTCTAGCTCATGAGGGACCACCTTGGCCACTGCAGTGCCTTAAGAGGTTGTCAAAACTTCCTCAGGAGCTGGCCACTGGCAGAGGTCAGTTCAGAGATGCCCACAGGAATGGACACAAGGATGGGAAGGAGATCAGGGTGAGAAGGAGAACCCCCTCTGAACAAAAGAGCAGCAGCATGAGTGCTGGGTGACAGGCCTGGTCCGGTACATCTCCTTATGAGCCAAGCCTTGGCACGAACGGCCGCAGAGATGGTGCCGGCTGTTCGCAGGCGCTCCCGGCACGCTGCCAAGCCATAATGTGCAGCTAATTATGGAGGACTTCAAAGCTTGCATGGAGGAGGAGGCAGAGTGGTGACGAAATGGGGATGTCTGTGTACTGGGAAGGAGAAAGGAGTCTGGTTTCCCACTGCCAGCATCACCTCAGTAGCACTTTGTTCCACCAGTGCAGCAGAGCTTGCTCTTGGAACACTCAAGTTGTACTTAATGGAGCCTTACTGATTCCATCGTTAGACAGAGAGTGGGAAAAACCAGCAACAGCCTGCAGGAATTCATCAATGCTCCAGTTCAAGCCATCACTAACAGAACTCGAGATTCCCCTCAAACAGGAAACGTCCTTAAGAGCCTCTGTGCAAGTCCCAGCAGAAGGCTGCTGATGTTTTAATACATCACTTCAAAGCGAGAGAAGGAGAAAAAGCCACAGGGACTGAGGGAGGAGCTGAAGTACACATTGGCCGCTGCAGAGAACAGCACAGCTCGTGATGCACAGCTGAGCCTCCAGCCCTTGGGAAGCTCCAGGCTGTGGGAAAACACCACAAGGCTCAGCCATCATGTGGAAAACTCCTGTGCTGCTCTTTACGCATGGTCATGTATGGCACATACCTATCCAAACCTGGCCTTCAGCCGAGCAAGCTTCTTTGTCACCGAGGAGTTAGTTCTGGCCGCCTGCAGCACCTTGTTTAGCAAATACCAGTCCACAACAGAAAAGTCAGTAACGAAGAGAGCTGCTAATTCCAAGACTACTGCTTAGAGTGCTAATGCCATGTCCCTGACTGCATCATCAGAGGGCCCCCAACATGATGTCAGAAAAGGCCCAGATAGTTCTTGATTATGAGAACAAATGTACCTGGACAAACAGGGCAGGTCTGGGACAGCACCCAAGCTATATCCCAATTAACTTCCAGTGGATAATCCTTCACTCACCAGAAGATGAGTAGAAAAGACAGCAGATGGGGATGGTGCATCCGTATGTGTTGGATAGGGCTTTGATCAACCTGGTCTAGTGGGAGGTGTCCTTTCCAACCCAAACCATCCTATGATTCTATGACTATTTGATCAGACTGTTTTGTTTAGCATAAAAAAGAGAAATCCTTGACTGTGCTCTGGGGAGGCTCTGAAAGATGCAGCACAGCCTGTCTGCAAACCCAGAGCTTTCTCTTCACCAACAGATCAGTCCCTTAGCAAGGGGACACAGGGACACAACTACAACATGGAATGGACACAGTGGCCACCTTTAAGCTTTATCCCATGTCTGCAGGGTCTTGGAATCACCACGTAAAGGTGAGGTGAGAAAGTAAGTGCATAAAGGAGAGGTATGAATAGCAGAGAGGGGCATGGCACAAGAAGTAGGCTGTGGTGATTAAGCTCCTCAGAGAGAAGACTAGAGACCAAAGCGCATAAATCCCAAGGACGGTATGGATATCATCTAAAATCCTCAAGAAATATCTCAATAAGCTCTGCAGAGCCTCCAGAATTGTCGGCTGAGCACCAGACTCGTCTTTCGCTTGTTCCCAAAGGAAAACAAAGTCTCAATATTTCTGTTCAATTAGCATGCATGGGTTGGGTATGGAAATTGCTAAACCACAGCAAGAACCACAGTAGGCTAAGTATCAGCACAAGTCTATGTACAGAGCCAGCAAAGATGGTACTTCAATATATGCAGCAAAGTAGCTGAATAGTGCTAAAAGTGGGACTACGCAGTAGATAAAATAGAGGATGGAGGGAAGAGGAGTTGCTTTGGGGAGTTCCCAAGGCTGTTGTGTCAAGACAGCACATCAAACTGCTGCTCCCAAGAGCAGAAAGATGCCAAGGTTGCTGCTTGGAGCATTTAATTAGAAACTGTGACACGTAAGAATAAATGGTTTGGAGAGCTAATTGGTGGAAGCTGGAGATGTTCCTCAAAACCAGGAAACCTTATCTTCCCTATGATTTCAGCAGAAGGCACGAGGCCACATTTGGCTGCTCTTATTCTCGCTGTACAGTTCCCAACACCCTGCTGCCAGTGCCTGCATCAAAAAAAGAAGCCTCCCCCCATGGAATAGAAGAAATGGGCCTTGGTGTTTGAAATGGAAAGCTAAATCCAGCACTTTTCTCCTTCACCCCAGGTAAAGGATAAGATTCTCTTTGTTACAGTTTTGAAGACAGTGCCAGAGGTACTTCAGGAACGTTCTAGAAATAGTTTACTCCATTTTCTTCCTGCCTGCTACCTACTCTCAACACCTCTGCAGAGGGAAAAGAGAGACCCAGTTCTGCACAAAGCCACAGAGGCACCACCCAGTAGGAAGCCTCTCTTGTGAGAGGTGGCTCGGCATGTCTGGAACACCTCATCTGCAGACCCACTTTCCAAACCCCTTAAGTCCACTGAAAAGGCTGGAGAATGATCCTGCAGTTCCATGAAAATGTGTCATCTGGTGCATCACCACCAAAAGACTCTGCAGACTAAATCGGAAGGGAACCTGAGGGAGTATAAAGAGGTGAAAAGCGTTTTTGATACCCACATCTATCTCTGCGATGGTTTAGAAAGGCAAATAACTGCATTATTTGCCTTTGCTTAGTAATGGACAGCTGACTGAATTTCTTGAGCATTTGATGCTTGCAGGTATTGTGGATGCAGCTGAGGGCTGTCAAGAGGAAAGACCAGGAGACAGCTACAAGTTGGATGCACATCACACGTCTGCCAGGACTAAAGGGTGCCAGACATTTGGCAGCAGAGCAGCGATCCTGCTTAGCAGGAACAATAGGCGAGTTATTAAAAGATCTTTCTGCCCAGGTTACAAAATTAAACTAACTAACCGTAAAGAACTGCACAAAAATTACTAGCAAAAGTGAGGAGCGGTCTTACTGGAGCCACCACAAAGAGATTTAAGGAGAAAGAGTTTGCACAGGATCCTGAAACCGCACTGCAGACAATGCCTGTCTTCATCTTTTCAAAACCATTCAGCCAGGCAATAATTAATATTCAAGATCTCACAACTGTTACAACAATTCCCTCTTTTTGCTGGAGAGAACAAGAAGATGTGGCCTGCCTTCCTGAAAATCACGAAAGAAGAGCAACCCCAAGAGATACAGCCTGGAGCATGGGAGGAAAAGCTGCCTGATCCCTGTTCAGCTATAGGGAATTCAGTTAGGGCTCAGCAAGGAACCCTGCTACAACCACCCCTCTGCATTCGCCCCTGACCCCCAGCAGACTTGTGGACATGCCAGGATGGAGAATCAAGAGCTCCCGGCACGTCCGCAAGTCCCCAGCTATAGCTGATACCCTCCAGGAGGGATCTATTCTCCTCCTTGCATGCCCTCATGGAAAAACCTCCTTCCTCTGCTCTCCCTGCCTGCACAAGCGCGCATGCAGACACACACACGCTGCAGTGAACTGGGAGTGTTTCCAGCACAGCTAATGGCATCTGCTGGAGGCTGACCCAGCAGAGCGCAATCTTGACGTAGGTGTTTTGGACCGGACGGCGTGCCCAGCCCTGCGAATACAGTCAAGCACCACTATGCTCCTCGCTCTCGCCTACCTCCTTGGCCCAGGCTGGTTTCTCACTGGCATTTATCCCTTCTTTGTAATGGTAGAGGGGTTTCTTCTCTGCCGGCCTCTGGTCTTGCCGCTGCTGCTGCTGCTGCTGCTGCAGGGACACCAGGTAGTCCCGCTCCTGCTGGAGCTGCCTCTGCAGCCTCTCCGCCTGCCGCTGCTCCTCCAGCTGCTTGCGCTTGTACTCCTGCCCACAAGAAAACACAGTGACACGGGTGCCCGGCCAGCCTGGAAACTGCAGGTTTAGCTGCTTGAGTGGAAAACGGGGCCTGAGTATCTGAAAAGCTGTTTTCTGGCAAAGCTCAATTGGTCTGCAAGACTGTGGGGACTGAGCTGTAAAGCATCTCTGGAGGAGAGACAGCTGGGAGCACAAAGCCAACAAATTCAGAGCTGTGACCCTGGCCTTGACAACTGGCAGCTGAGGAGCTGCCCTGGCTGCTGGGAATGGGGTGTGCCCATGTTGCCTCACCAGGGGAACTCTGTGAGACCCCCCACCCAGGGGTGACGTCTGCTAAGGTGTTATCAGTGACTTTGCCCAGATTTTTCTGGGTGGGAAGAACAAAGGATCAATCCGATGAGGTGCCAAACACCTCTGGGGCAGACAAAACCCAGCTGAAGCCAACTCCTCTGTAGGACCAACTCACTGTTGGTGGGAAGGGCCACACAGCAGAGCCAACTGTACAATCTTTCCGAATCCCTATGGATCTAGGAGGTTTAATGACTAAATAATTTTGAAGGGGCCTTTTTAAAAGGCAAGGGCTTGTATGAGTTTGTTGGGGGTTTTTTTACTAAATAAAATTAATAGCAAGAGCAAAAAAGAATAATCCCCGTGGATTTAAAAAAAAAATGCAGCGAGAGTAACAGCTACTGGCATAAAAAAGGCTCAGTCAAAAGCAAGTTAAATAAAATAAGAGGACATCTAGAATGCAAACAGCACAAGAGGGAAAGCAGCATTTCTGTGAGGAAAGGAAAACAAAAGCCTTCACTCAGAACACGAAAACCCATGCGGCAGGGTGGGTTTGCCGGGTGCAGACACGGGACAGCTCGCTCACGCTCCAACATGCTGCAAACAGCCTTCAAAATTCTGCGGCAACGAGGAAGGGCCGCTCCTCTCGCGCCCAGGGGATGCCAAGAGAGAGCCGTGCAGCATGAGGGGAGCCAGCCCGAAGCAGCGGCAGGGGAATTGAGGCACGCTCGAGGCTGCGGAACGGGACAGGAGGCTCTGGGTCTGGCGGTGACAGCAGCGTCCCCGGCGTCTCTGCACAACAGGAGGCACTCGGGGGACACGGGTGCACGCGGGCACATGCGGACGCGACATGGGCAAGCGTGGCCGGGGCCTCCCATTTACCAGAAGTAGCGCTTGCTCCTGCAACAACTGCTGCTGCAGGATCTCTAACTGTCTCTGCTCCTCCTCTAACTGTCGCCTGATGTACTCCTGGAGGCATGGGCAGCAAGGATCAAAGGAAAAAGAGAGAGAGAAGGTAAAAGAGCCAGCATATCCCAAGAGGAAGGAGAATGAGGTGGGAACCCACATCCACCCCACCCGAAAGCCAGCACCAATCAATCATCCCAGGCACCCTCTGTCCCTGCCCAAATTGCCCAGGGCGTCCACCACTCTGCAAGGAGATGGCAAACACTAACCAACAACACCACAAAACCCCACCCTGGGAACAAGCGGGTGAGAAAAACCTGCATCAAGTGTCTCCACACCTGCGGGCCAGCAAGCAGATCCACATGGAAACAACTGATGGCAGTGGAAAGTGACACACGCAGTGTTAACAATTAAGCAATTTGCTCTCAAGTGGCAGAAAACATGAGTGTTTACAAAATCTCTGATTAGAGGAAGAGGACTCCGCGCGGAAGGCAGTGGTCAGGCTCCCGCCTGGTTACCTGCTCGTGCTCCGCACGCCGCCGCTCCTCCTCCCGCCGCATCTGCTCCTCGTAGTGCCGCCGCTGCTCCCGCTCCTGCTGCTTCCGCAGCTCCTTCTCTCGTCTCTGCTGCTGTATGGGGCAAGAGGCACAGGTCAGCACCCCCATTCCCCTCCCTGGGAGCTCAAAGTCATTTTTTTAATGATTCTGGGGGAGTGACCTTGCCCAGCAATCCACGTTACTCCATCCTGAGGAGATGCCTTGCCTGCAGGCAGGTGGTAGAGTGGCTTGTTGATCTCAACCCATCATCATGTGCTCTGGTGCCCAGACCTGGCTACAGAGAACCCGCAGCACCTTCCCAGCCAGCACTGGATCACACAACCCTGTTTCTTCTCCCACTTGCAGGTGAAGCCACGCAGGCAGTGTGTGGTCCCCACTTACAGTGTGACTTACCAGTGGGTTAATCACGTGTCAGATGCCTGGGAGCTGCATGAACACATCACAGAATCACAGAATGACAGGGACTGGAAGAGACCTCTGGAGATCATCTAGTCCAAGCCCCCTGCCAGAGCAGGATCACCTAGAGCAGTGCTTATGGGGAACTCGTATTCTCAGCCTCAAACCCACCATGAGCATGAGGTAGGGTTCTGGGAGAGCTGCTGCCTTCCAAGAGTCAAACACATCCCCCTTAACATTTGCTAGCGAGAAGCTAACACAGAAGACCCCAAACCCAGAGATTTTTTTCTTTTCAAAACACAAAAGGGGGAGGCTTCCCTTAGCTGTCCCCAAGCTACCCCAGTCCCCTCCTGGGTTTCATCCCTGCTTGCTCTGCTCTGTAGCATCTTTGCTGACAGCAATACAGGGCTTTTTTTGGGGGGGTCCTTTTTGTGGAGCCCTCCAGGGTGCCCTAGGCACCCCAGGTGACACCCGCAGTGCAAACAGCCATGGCTTTTCACCCCTCCAG
>JAAGNO010003272.1:25208-84613 GCA_033439905.1 Ceryle rudis | reverse complement strand
TGCCGGCGCAACGCCTCCGATCGCTCCTTGTTCGCCAGTTGCAGCCTCAAGAAATCCCGTCTGAGCGTTGACTCCCCGGGCAGGTTTAGGATGGAGCTGCACGGAACAGAAGCATCAGAGAACATCCCCTCTCCACATCCTTAAACCTCTTCCCAGGGGGATTTGGTGTGATTTTCCACTGTGGTTCCTCTCCCCTTCATCCCAACAGCATCCCGACACCCGTCAGAGCTTGGGCAGCAGCAGATGGCGGGACCACAAGTGTCAGGGCAGGGCAGCAGACACACCCTAAACCTAACCCTTGGTCCACAGCTCACCAGTAATTTATTTGCTCAAGGTTTCCTTCTTTCACATTAAGTTTCGAACCGAAGCCTCTTGTGCTGCAGTGGCACACACTATATTTAGCTGTTCACAAAGCACATTTAGCATGAATCATTGCCAGCTATTAAAATACTACATTATCTCAGTGAAATAATGGAATAACCTGATTCTAATTACAATGGCTCTGAAAAATGTCACCAAAGACAGACAGTTCCAGCCCTACCGTGCTTCCAGCAGCCCTACCATGCTTCCAGCAGCACCAGGGAGGTTAAAGTTACGTGGAAACAGGGAGTTACAACTGGAGGTAAGGAACTGCATTTTTAAGAGTCTCCATTCATTTCACCTCCCATTTTTTCCACATCTAAATGCCCACATTCCTGTGACACCAGCACACAGCGCTGCAGATCCCACAGGGAATGGGGTGTCTCGGTCTTCTTCCCCAGCTTTTGGCTAAGGGGATCCGTAGCATCAGTTTATACCCACGCACCATCTCATGGAGGGAATACACTCTGTTCTGCCAGGGAACGGGGCTGAGAGCTCAAACTGTCCTTCTTCCACTTCCAGTTCACATGAGCCTGTTGTACAAGCTGATTTTATACGGAGTTAGAGACATAAGGGCAGAAATGAAATGCTGATTCTTACCTGGGCTCTCCAGAGTCATTTTCCTCCTCCTCCTCCTCACTTCCACTGTACTCGTACTCTGTCTCATCTAGGAAGAGAATTGCTCATCAGTGCCCTTTGCTGGACTCATTTGTTTTTCCAGCGGTTGAAAACCCCAGAGCTCTGAAGGCTGGACAACTCTTTCTCTTGCATGACAAAGAATAAGCAGCATTATTTCTCTGCATTTTCTGTTTTCATGGGGGGCTGCAAGGCCAGGGAAGTGTGGGTGGTCTCTCTGGGTGCTGGCACCTTGCATGCCCATGCTGGCTGGGAAGAGGGCTGTGGTCCTGGCTGGGGAGCACCAGCACAGCAGGCACTGGTCCCAGCAACCAAAGACACTCCATGGTAAGACTGGGGGTTGTCCATAAAAGAACTTATCCCCATACAGCAGATAGAGTGAATGACCCCTTCTTCAGGAGGGGTCTTCAAAGGGAGGTGCACCACTACTGAATGCACTGGCACTGGAAGGTGGGATTTAACTATAGTTCTGAAGGCACCAACTCCTCCCTCCCTAAACATACACTCTTCCTATGCAAGTCTATATACTTTCCAGGCAACGAAGTTACCTACATAAAAGCCCAACTGCAATGTTGTGCTACACACTGTGATTTCTACTGGGATATAATCTTTATCGGATGAAGGGGATGACAGTAAAAGAAAGGCTTGCATTTATCCAATTACTCTCCATCTCTAGGGTCCAACCTCCATTTGCCAGACTAAACACGTTTAATACTTCAGTGGGATTGCATTTGATTGTTGTGATTGTAGTGAAATCTATTACAAGGGGCTGGAAGGTACACGTGAAAAAGTAATACCACTCGCTACCAATAAGAAGAGAAATAGTGACATTAATTTACTGGATCCTACAAATGAGCTTTCAAATTAAAATTTGTCTCACAAGCAGCTAAATACTTTAATATGTATCTAACTATCCGAGCTTCCTTTCAGAGGACTTTGATAGGGCCTGGAGAGTTCACTGAAAACATTCAGTTTAACAGGTTATTGGTAGTCAGTGCAGTTGCTTTGGGGTGAGGGTCTCGTCTAGATATTTGTTTACAGAAACTCTGCTTGTTGCTGGTGCACCACGAATGTCACACTGATCAACACTTTTGGCACAAAATACATGAGCTGGGAGAAAAATTCAGCTTAGCAACTTCACCCTCTCACACACCAGTACCTATATATGCAGATGTAAATTTTATACACACATGTTAATGAAACAAAGCCTTAGTGCTCTGGGTGGAAATTAGCGCCCGGACAAAAAAAAAAGACACCATTTTTCATCAGGAAAAGAAAATATTTAAAACCAGTGATTATCTCTAATACCAGACACTGCAGGATTTGTATGAACACCAATGTTTGTTATGGATATTTATTTTTGTTTCCATGACCAAGAGGAATCAAATCAAACAAAATTCACACAGAATCCCAGCTTGGTAGAGGTTGGAAGAGACCTCTGGAGATCACCTCATCTAACTCCACTGCTAAAGGAGGGTCACCCAGAGCAGGTTGCCCAGGATGGCATTGTCCAGGCGGGCTAGGAATCTCTCCAGAGGAGGAGAATCCACAACCTCTCTGGGCAGTCTGGGCCAGGTTCTGCCACCCTGACAGGAAACATTTTTTTCCTCCTGTTCAGATGGAACTTCCTGGGTTCCAGTTTGTGCTCATTGCCCCTTGTCCTGATGCTGGGCACCACTGAAAAGAGTCTGGCCCCATCCTCTTGACACACAGGGGCCCTTTAGCTATTGATCAGCATTGATCAGATCCCCTCTCAGTCTTCTCCAGACTAAACAGCCCCAGGGCTCTCAGCCTTTCCGGGGCACAGAGATGCTCCAGGCCCCTCAGCATCTTTCTAGCCTCCACTGGACTCTCTCCAGTAGTTCCTTATCTCTGCTAAACTGGGGAACCCAGGACTGGACACAATACTGCAGATGTGGTCTCACTGAGGCAGAGTAGAGGGGGAAGCACCACACCTATTTAACTCAACCAGTTTGTGAACAAACGTAGCCATATGAATAAGAGAAACTGATACTGAGACAATGAGCCACCCAATCCTCTTTGCCTTCCTTCTTCTATGCATATTTTACCTGAATGGATGTGCATTGGTCTACACTGGGGCTCTCCAAGTTCAATGGCAGAGGTTGAGGATTGCCCAGAGTGCTGCTTTTCCACTAACCCTTCTCGCTTCTCCACTAACCTTTCTCGCCTCGCTTCTTTTTAGTCCTGTCGATGTGGTCCTTGAGCTGGATGCGGACCTGCCTTTCGTTGGGCTGGTCTCGGATGAACGGGTGCTTCATCAGCTGCTCCGTGGTTGGTCTCTGGCTGTGGTTCTTCACTAGGCAGCTCTCAATGAAAGACTGAAACTTTTTAGACCTGGTCAAGGACAGAAAAGGAAGGTACAAAAAACCTCCAGGTAAATATATTGATTCTCATATTAGAAATTGATAAGCCTCTGGGTATTCAAGAAAATCATTTGGCTGCTGCACAATCCTTGCTCAGATGCAGCCTTCCAACAGTATTCCCATAACCTCTCTGTTGGTGCTTAGCACAATCTCAAAGCTGCACTGTCACGTGGCCTCTATCACTTCATCCTCTCATACTCTTCCCATGCATGCTCCTATCTATGCCCTCCTGGTGCTATTAGGTGAAACCACCATTCTGCTGAGTCTGGAGAAAACCGAGAACCATTAGCACGACTGGGCAATAACAAAAGCCAGACGTTATCAGTGGCAACCAAAAAAATGCAAGGGAGCATTCCTCCTCCTTTCCCTCTGCCCTGTGAAACTGCAGGTAGAAATGAGACAATACATACAGATAAATGCAATTCCTTAATTGGTTGCTTCTCATATTTTATAGCCTTGGGCAGTGTTTCAGGAGATGTACCTTCCTGAAGATGAGTGGGACAATCAGACAATCTCTGGGTGATGCTTACTGTCTGCAGCCCCTCCCTGCTCTCTCAGGGAGACCCAGCAGCATTACTAACCCACCAGGTCCCGGGGGCCACCACGCCCCAGTCTCCCTGATCATGGATCCAGGCAAGAGGGACATGCTCTTCAGGCAGCATGGCTTGAGGAGAGGTGGGAACGTGGCTGCAGGTGGCAGAGCCCAACTCCTCCTCGCAACCTGCCTTCCTGCAAACAGTTAAATTCAATCTCTGCCAAAACAATTCCAGACAAATCTTCAGCAAACAAATTTCGCTTAGTCTCAAGTGCTGCACATCAAATATTTTCCTGGAACTAATTTCACCACATTCTAAACCCAAGAGAATAGGGATTTACAAGAAAGACAGACGCTGACAGGTCATGATGCTCTATGTTGCTTTAGCAATGTCCTGGGTTGGGTTGGGACAGAGTTAATTTTCTTCCCAGTGTCTGGCATAATGTTGTGTTTTGGATTTAGTAGGAGAGTAACGTTGATAACACACTGATGTTTTTAGCTGTTGCTAAGTAGGTGTTTATACCAAGTCAAAGATTTTTCAACTTCTTGTGCCCTGCCAGTGAGAAGGCTGGAGAGGCATGAGAAATTGGGAGAGGACACAACCAGGACAGCTGATCCCAGCTGACCACAGGGATATTCTATACTATAGGACATCACGACCAGTATATAAACTGGGGGGAGTTGGTCAGGAGGGGCTGATCGCTGCTCAAGGACTGGCTGAGCATCACTCAGCAGGTGGTGAGCAACTCCACTGTGCATCACTTGTCTGTCTTGGGATTTATTCCACTCTCTTTTTGTTAGCTTCCTTTCATTACAATTATTATTATATTTTGTCTTTCAATTATTAAACTGTTCCTATCTCAACCCAGGAGTTTTACTTGTTTCCAATTCCTCTCCTCATCCCATCAGATGGGAGAGGAGGAGTGAGTGGCTGCGTGGTGCTTAGTTGCTGGCTGGGGTTAAACCATCACAAGCAAATAGGAAAGTGAGTGTAAATTGATGTCAGAAGCCAAAAGATAGCAGAGAATTGCATTAGAAGTAAAACAATAAGCTTTTGGGGATTTTACTCTTAAGCTGTCAGACTAAAAACGATTTATCTTTTAAGTGCTAATCCATACAAATCGAGATGCAAAAATAAAATACACTACTGGATCCAATTAAACCCTCCTTCCAGCTTTATTAACGAGCAAATCTTCCTTCCCCACCTTGCCTCAAGAAACCTGGTGTATCCAGGAGGGACAATCCATGCGATGCTCAAACAGAAATCGGCTTCTAAAAAATATGATTCTCCTCTGTTGGTGTGAAGCTGGAGAGACTCCAGTCCCAGACATGAGGTCCAGAGCACCCACAAATATGGTCAAGGTGAAGCAGATAAAAAGTTATCCTCCACTGGGTTTGCCGGTCTCTAGGCAATGGGGGTCCCAATGCCCTGTGATGCCCTAAGACTCCTCTGCATCCTTGAGCTGGCTGAGCAGCTATGGACAGGCACCAGCTCAGGCCTCTGGTTTTCCTGAAAATCTTCCTCTCCAAAAAAGCAAGCCTGTCCAGGGACACAGCTCAGCCCTCGCTGGAGCAGATGACAGAGGCTTTCTCCCTGTCTCTGATCCAGAACACCATCACAGGTCTCATCCCCTCCCTGGGCGCAGGTCAGCCCACCTCCCTGAAACACAGGCTCCTCCAGCTCCTGGGGTTTGTAAAGCTTCTGTCAACACTTGCAAAGTCTTTGCAGCTGCTGGGATGAAAAGTGGTATCACAGGGCAAGTATCACCTCCTTAACAAAGAGGTTTTGTCATCTTTTATAAGGCGGGGCTGGGGAGTATTTATGGGAACGACGTCACTAAAATTGAAGCTCCCTTTACCTACAAAATGTGGGAAGAAGAAAATAAAGTTTTGTCGCTGTCTGGCTTTAACTGGGAAAGAAAATGCTACTATAGAATCTTTATTTTTGTAGCACCACAGCACTATTTTAAAAGCAAGTTCAAGGATTTATTAAGCAACAAAAGTATGTTCCTCTCTGGGATTTTCGACTCGTGGCAGCTCCCATGCCTGTGTTCCTTCCAGTGTTCCCTGACTCACCCTCAAAGGGGCTGGAGTCACTTGGCTGTTTCTCTGACATAAGGGAAGAGATGGTCTGCTCACTTGATGTACTTTTAGGTGTTGCTACACACAAAAGCAAGGACAAACTCATGGTTCAAGTCAAACCTTTCTTCATTTTGCTTTTCTCTTGGGATCTGTGCTTGTGAAAATGAGCCCACTAACTGGCAGGGAGCCACTGAGAAAGCCTGGTCAAACATCTCCAGTCTTCATGGGTTGGACTTGCAGAACTCCATGACCCATCCTGGCCAGGCCCAAAACCTCCAGGTGAGAAATGAGCCAAGGACAGCAAGTGGTGTCCCGCTGAAAAAAATTGCTGTTGAGGAATTGGTGGAGTGGATGGAGCTTCAGCTGGATCCTCTGGAGCCTTCTAGTGCAATGAAAGCTTGGAAGATGGATATAGGTTTGAGCTGCCTGGGGTACATGCGTCCCAGCTCTGTTGGAGACCAGGGATCCCTGCTTGCTCATGTAGGGGTGGCAGAGGCCAGGTAAGCACCACAATCCCCTGGAGGGGTTGAAGCTGGAGTTTCATTACACTACAACTTCCCAGGCATTTCTTCTCTCAAAGCACTTGGGATGCCATCCTTGGCATGGGCAGAGCACTGGCCTGGACATGCCAGCTGACCCCAGGCAGACACCACCACGCTTCAACACGAGACATGCAAACCTGAGATGGTCACCAGACATGCGAGGGGAAGGTGGTGCCAAGAAACACCCTGGCTTGCACAGAACACATTCTGGCATCTCAGAACAGGGACTAAGACACAACTTTCATCCCAACTCCATTTTTACCTTAAGGAGATAGGAAAATGTTCTGCTCAAAACCTGCTTTCGTCAGCTCCCCTCTGCCTGGAGGCAGAGGAAGCCTTTGCTGAATAAACAGCACTTCTGTATGAAAAATAAACTCTTAAGTCTTACAATCCATTTTGTGCTGTAGCACTGAGGATAATGAAGTAGGAGCCTGGTGACCTGGCAGAAAACAAGTACATGAACTGTTAGCTGACTAGTGGTATCCACAAAAGGCTGGGCAAGGAGAGCGAGCATCTTTGACATCCTCTGCAGAGCCAGTCAGGAAAGGTCCCAGTTCCTCTTGGTTTGGTACAGGAGCAGCTGATGATCGTGCTAGCAAAACTGAGACGCCTCCTGCCAAAGCCTGGGTGAGTTTTTAGGTGCTGGTCCCAAAACCCCAACACCATGCATCTGATGCAGAGGAGTCCAAGCCACTCTCACTCCTCTCTGCTGTGGCAGCAAGTGTTTCAATACCTACCAATTGCTCTCCTTTTTTTGTGTGTGTGTCTTTGACAAGGTAATAATTTCAAGGAATAAGGCAAAATTTCCCTCCATGAGCTCAGCCTATCTGGGAGCAAGGCACAGTGCTGTATCCCTAACATCTGGAGATCTTTCCTGACCAAACCCCTTCTCAGCCTGGGGCAGGCAAACAGCACGAACGAAAGAGGAGTGATTTTAAGGACTCCAGCTCCATCAGTACAGAACATACAGTAACAAATCAACGTCTGCTAGGCTGCAGGAATATTTTTCCTACTGTTTTTTATTGGCATGCCCTTTTCTTTTTATTTTTTTTCCTCAAAACAATGATGCATTTTTTCCTGCAATATTTTAAAATACTGCCCAAACTAAGTACAAATCTCTGCATTCCTGGGCCTTCAAGATAAAACTATTCTTTTTTTTTTTGGCCTAGATACATGTTTCCACTTGAAAACGGAACCTAACTGGAAAGAAACAGGAGCCAAGTGAAGTGTCATCTGACTTCAGGCTGTACAAACCACTTTGGTAAAGCCGACTCGGCACTGGGAAATGGCAGTATTAGAGAGTGTTCCCCTTTCTGCCCGCCTAGGAAGCCCTCCATCCCATGGTACGTGACTTGAAATTGCCTCTCCGTAGGAAAAAGGGCAGCGTGAAGAGCGTTCACCTCTCTGGCCACCTAGGAAGCCCTCCATCTCTTGGGAGCAACTCCAAATTGCCTCTCCATAGGAGGTCAAGATCCAAACCTGCACTCACTGGAGCAATGCTGGAGACCATCACCAACCCTTGAAGCTATCTAAACACAGACACTGAGTTTCCAGCCTGGGCTGCAGAAACAAGCTGCTCCAGAAATGTTTTTACAGTCACTGAGGATTGAGAAAGGGACTCACCACTTCTTTGATTTCAACCTCGGGGCTGGGTTGCGGGGGATGAGGAAGAGGGCTCTCATGGGGTGCATGTCACAGAGAGCTGCAATTTGCAAGAAGAGGCGTTAAACATGGCACGGCATCTTGCAGACCCCCAGGCTTCCTAAAGAGAGGCTACACGCCTAACTGGGGAGACTCAAGTTTCCTCTGAGGCTTACAAGACCCGCATGGCAGGAGGATTTGCACCAATGACCCTCTATGGACAACCCCATGCCTGGTGCTCAGGTGAGAGCTGATGTCCTCAGCCAAGTGTCGTGCATGTCCCCAACACCACCAGGCTCAGGACAGGGGCTGGCTGGGGACGCCTACGCTCCTGTCCTCAGCACCCTGCCAGGTGCTGCTGGAGCAGCTGCCCCGGGTGCCACTGCACGCTGCTTTATTTACTCCCATTTACCAGCACGCGAGGATGGCCCCAGGGTAACGCTGAAAAGCCACAGCAGTATGACCTTCCAGACACACCAGCTGAACCCACTGTGCCACCGCTTGCAGCACCATGGAGGATGGTGAAACACCAGCTCTGAGGAGCAATGTTTAACTTGCCTCCAGACCCCCACCCCCTCCTCAGCTGTATTTTCTTTGAGGAAACTGAGTCCCAGAGTGTTCAAGTGACATAGCAGGAGTCATACAGGGTCATGTGCCTTTGCTCACTGATCATCCTGTCCCCCAGGCCATGCTGCCCTGGCAGCTCTGTCCCCAGCGAGTCCAGCTTGCTTGGGAACACCTCTGTGCAGTGCTTCTTGCCCAGAACCGAGCGCTGGCTGGTGCTCAGCAAACCCCAGCACGTTACAACCCAGGGTCAACCGAAGCAGAGCATCTACTTACGGGGAGCGCCTTCCGCCATCTCGATGGCCGTTATCCCCAAAGACCACAAGTCGCTCTGTAGAAGAAAGCAGAGGGACACCACGTGATGCAGGGGAGCATCGTCACAGCAGCAGGCACTGGGCAAGGGGGGAAGCCTGGCTCTCCCTGGCCCAGGGAGCTCAGCCGAATGAGCTAGGTCTCCATGTCCTCTGCAAGCCCCTGGGAGCCACACTTGGGAGCTTGTCTCATACTCCTGCCATGTGCTGGAGGTTTAGAAGAGGCTCCCAACCCCACTGTTTATTCCAAGATTTATTTCAAAACCTTCAAGGCGTTTTTGGTGTGGGACATGGCCACCTTGCTGAGGCACCGCTCACAGTAGCTGTGGTGAGGTTACTTCCTGGGGAGACGCTGATGATCCAACAGTTCCCACAGTTCCCTGATTGTGGGCATCTTAATGGGCTTTGTGCACCAACAAATGAATGCCCAGCTCCTGGATGAGCTGGTGAGAAATTACTCCCTGGCACAGTGGTTGGGTTAAGCAGCAAACCTGTTGGCTCCCTGCTTAAAGCTGGGTGATACACATCCATGGATTTGGTACAGCTCCACAGAAAACAGGTTGCCTGGATTAGATTAAAACGATGAAGTATCTTGAGATACCTCAAGAGGCTCTTGCATCACAGACTGCTGAATAAATGGAAGCCTGAAAAGAGGTATTTAGCCAGTGGAAGGAGAAATGGACACTTTCATATACCCTGCTCGGCCCACATGGCTGGTTGAGTCTCCTGAATGATTAGAGCACAGAGAAGGCACCCATTTGGAAAACTCTTTGATTTCATACTTGTATCACTTTTCCTTCCATTTTCTCCTTAACAAACGGGGACATTTGTATTTCCAGCTCCCTGACAGAGAGCTGTGGTGAACTGCCCTCCAGTGCCTCCTCCCCACCCCACCATCACTCAAGAGCCTCGGTTGCACCTCTAGATCTGGTAACGAGCCCCAGAGGATGTCTTGGCTCTCCCAGCAGCAGCCTGGGCAGAGACTGTACGTGCTCAGTGACACAAAACGAGCACCTTCCCTGATGGTACTGCTGCCACTTGGGGTTTTGGCAGAAGGCAGCTAATTCCTTATTCTGGACACCATGTATAGGGCTGCTCAGCTCACAGCCCAGCACCCACTGCATCGGGAACAGGACCCAGACTAATTTTGGTTCCTTCACCTCATGCACAGCCTCCGACACATCTCCGGAGGGGTGGAAAGGCCTGCCTGAGATGGGAGGGGGACAATGGCAAGGGCAGAAGCTGCAGGTGCACAGGAGACCAGAACAAGCCTGACGCTATGTAGCTGCGGCTGATGGTTGCTGGAGACCAGCTAACCTCCAGTTAGCACATCAAAACCAGTAAATGCTATAAAAAGATACATCTTGGGGTGGAAGGGATGGGCTCCACCTTCCACACTTCCTCCTGCACCTCCAGCTCTCATGTCTTGCTCTCCCAGCCAGGTCCCTGCAGTCCTACTTCAGCCTTCTCTCTGTTTCAAGCGCTGCCCTTTCCAAACTGCCTCAGGCCTCTAAACCCACAAGTCAGCAAGCAAATCCCAGAAAGGTTGTTTTTCCCAGCACAGAGCCCCAGAAGCTCAGCCTGAGCCACAGACAACCTCTGGGGACCAAAAGCACCTTCTCATATACACCATCCAGGAAAACAACTTAGATTTTAAATTTCAAGGCACTTCTCCTCATTTTTAACTCAAGTTGTCCCCCAGCAAATGCCGTCCTTGCTACACATCTTTGTACCTGCTTAAAAATTCTCTCTTGAATCTTATTTCCAGCCCTTTCACAGGACAGTCTCATCCATTCTTTGTTTCTGGTCAGCCGGGATTTCTGCCACATACTTAATTACCGCAGTCTTTCCACATGATTCAGCACACATGACCCCTTCCCTCTGGGTTGCCGCTGAACTCCTTCCAAATTTCTAGTGTGTGTCTTTCCACATCGAGGTGCCCAGTATTATATGCAAGATGCCAAGTGATTTTAAAGTTGGAGCAATATAGGAAAGGATTATCACCTCCCTAAGTCTCCCGGAGAAAGCAGAAAAATCAGCGGGAAGCACACATTTTATAATGATCTTGAATTCTCTTTTTTTGTGGTTTTTTTTTTGTTTGTTTTGGTTTGGGTTTTTTTGTGTGTGTGTGGGGCTCTTATTTTTGAGTCTGAAAAGCTTTTCAGTCCACTCAGCAAAACGACACTGTGCTAATATATTTGCATTGTCTTGACTCAGGAAGGGAAATGAGCTCCCTTTCCACCCCCCTGTTTTGATTCTAAGCTTACTGACAAGGTATCTCTCAAGAAAAAGGGAAAAACGTCTGGGGGGAAAAACAATAAACACCCTCAACAATATGGGGTTTCTATTTGTTCTTTTTTGAAGTGGTTTATTTTTGTGAGGAGGTATTTACTGCCTCCTTCCATAGATTACACAGGCATCTCTTTCTGGCTAAGAAAACAGTGAGATCAGAGGCTTTTTGTCCAACGGATTAAGTCTGAAAGGATTCCTTTTTTCACCCTCATCTTTTGTATTCACTATTTTAAGCCAGTCGCCTAAACCTGAGAGCATCTCATTTGCATCCCTTAAAAAAAAAAAAAAAATTGTCATCTGCATTTCCCCCCTCAGCTTCAAAGCAAGAGCATCAGGTGCAGGGATGTGATCTGGGCTATGGACTAATGTCCAGTGGCTCCCACATCGCTACGAGCTCTGAAAACACCCCGCAGTGAGTGTGTCGGCAGCAATCAGCCTTCTGTTTCCTACGCCCAGCCAAGGGAAAATGGTCAATGCCAACTTCAGAGAGGCAAGCGCCCAGCTCGCTACAAGCGTTTGATCCTCGGGGACAAAAGAGGGATTCTGGTCCCAGCTCTTGTTCATCAGTCAACAGATATTAAGTGTCCTAGTTATTCTGGAAAGAGAAAAAAACCTCAGGGATTTCTTAGGGTAGAAAGTAGCTTATGAATATATTGTTTTGTTTTGGTTTTATATATTAAAAAATAATAATTGGAGTGTTGCACCAGGCAGCTGTCAGTGGAGAAGCAGCGAGAGCAGCCAGTGCAGGCTGAGAAAACGCCTGTTGTAACTGGTTCATTAAGTGCAGATCAAACTATTTTGACATGTCCTCACTGGTAACGATTTCTGTGATCCGGAGTCTGAACTCAGACTGGAGAGCTGCTGATGGCAAACCAACACTTCCAGAGTAGACCGATAGCTGTGATACCAAAGTGGGGCTTGGTTATTTTAAAATCTTTCATTCTCTGATGATTGGTAACTGCACCCCAAACCATACCCTGATGGTGGGTGGGCTCATGCACTGCTACACTGGGGTGTCCTACTCTTAGAAAGCTCCATACCAGAGGGTCTCAAAGTCCAGAGACCCTCTACCTCCAGAGCTCACATGTCAGTGTCTTGCTCTCCTCTCTAGACATGCTCAGTGGACCTTAGGGGGTTCAGAGCCAGAAATTCAAGTTCTGGGTGCTTCAAAAAGCCAAGGGACACAAGCCCAAGAAACATTTCTACACATCCAGAAATGTGCAGTAAGGCAGAAAAGAAAGGATAAAATCTATTAAGCTCTCCCTGCTTTAAACAACAGACCTTGCTGCAGCTTGAATGGGCAGGTGGGACACATAACCCTCTTGCAGACCTGCTGCGTGGCACGAGGCTCTGCACCACATTATAACTCAGCAGCAATGTTGTGCTGCCACCGATCCAAAAATAAACTTCAAGCAGGCTAGAGAGACTTGTGAAAAGTAGGTCAGCCCCCCAAAGTCTGATAGTGTGGCAGCCTTCAGATCTCACTGCGAATACCAGCCTGCAGGCCAGAAGATGTGATTTTGCCCTTTCTAAACCTGACTTGACTTCTCTCCAGAGTAAATAGAGCAAATACAGCATGTATGACTGTACTATTTAAACATGCAGCACTGGAAAGCAGGCTAGCAGGTAGGAAGCCTCAGTCTGACACCTTTCTCAGCATGGGGAAAGATTTCTTCACAGTAAATTTGGATACATGAAGAGCACAACAAAGATTCACGTTGGACCTGAACTGGTATCTCACAATCCAACATCCAGAAAGCAGGAGGAGACCATGCTGCTTGGTCACATCTTTTTCAAAGCTGTAAGAATACGCTAAATTCCTGAGTACTCACATTCATGGAACTGAGGCATAAAATCTGAGATCATACCAAGAACCTTCTTCAGACGTTCCTGTTCTCAACTCTCATTGCAAGCACTGCTAAGTGCTGCTCTAATTCCTTCCCTGCCTTATTAGTAAAAGTGCTAGACTTTACTGTAGAGAATGCATCTGTAAAGACACACAAAAGAGTAGGAAGATGCTCGTTTAAGTACCTTAAAGTCGTAAGTGGCATCAGGATTTTCATCGCAGGCAATGACCTCGGGAGCCATCCAGTAAGGTGTTCCAATGAAGGTGTTTCTCCTGCCCACCGTTCTGTCCAGCTGAGCGCTGACACCAAAATCCACTGTGGATCAGAGACAACAGAGCACCACAAGGTCAGAGACAAACCTGAGCAACGCTGCTGCTGAATGTAAAACGTTAAGCTTATTCAGGTCAAACCCTCTGCAGGGTCAGGAAAGAAAGATGTGGCCAGAGACACTCCTGTTTGATCTCTGCTGGGATCAACAGAGGTCAATCAAGGACAAATCTGATCATCTGATGTCCAGGTTTTGCACAAAACCCTGTGTCTTTTCCTCCTTGCCAGGAGGCAATGAAAAGAAATCACAGCTCTTCATACTAATGAGAAACAGGGTTAGCAACATGAATAAGCAGCAGCCTTTGTTCTATGCTTTCTCATTTGAATTAAAGCCTGCCAAGTATCGGTAGAAGCCTCATTTTTCTACCTAAATTCTTGCTGGAAATGGCAGAAAAGCAAAAAAAACCTGAAGGAACTAAGGGCCAAGGACAAAGGCCCATAGGGAAATGTCAAGCAGAGAGCTGCAAAATGAAGCAAAAACTGATGAAATCAAATCAATGAGAGAATACTCTATGGTCCACTAACTTCACTTTGCACAACACAATGGTTGGATATTTGCCCTGGAGAATTTCCCCTTGGAGGGGAATCTTCACCAGCATAAATCCAAACGAGCTGGTGGTGCCATCTGTTAAGCTGGGGGTTTATTCTGCTGTAAAGAGAGAGGAGCGACATGGGAAAACAAGGCTTGCACCTCACTTTACCAGTGTAAGGTATCTTTCATTGCTAGCATAAACTAAAACGTACAAAGACAGCCTTCATAACATTGGTGCTGGACTACTGAAGGTATCAGCATGTCCTCTGTGCTGTTCTGCTGTCTTCCATATGCTCTTCACATGAAGGCCTGGTCTTCTCCAGGGTGACTAACACCACATAAAATTTGGAGTGGTTCTTGCAAATTAATCTCTCTCCAGCACGTTAGCTTGGAAAACAAGTCTGGATTACACCACACTAAATGGAATGGGTTATGATCCTGTAGGACACTACTAAGAACCTGCAGGGGAACAGCCTTTGATAATGTCTGGAGATGCACACAGGGCGACTGTCAATCTGGGGCATGAAGAAATGTATCTGAATGAAAATTAACCGTATCTGATGGCAGAGCTGCCCAAACTACCCATCTGAAGAGAAACACCACTTCGAGTACATCTTTGTATGCAGAACTTGGCCGTCAATGACTGGCAGTTTATTGCACAGCACTTGGGCAACACCCAAAGTGATGTTATCAAGGCTGGCACAAATGGAAAACACAGTAGCTCTTAATGTCCATCCCCTTTCCCTAAGTAATGTACAAATCAGTTCTGCTGCTTCTCTCCAGCCAGTCCACTTTCAGTTTCCAAGAGCTCTACTCCACTCTTACCTAGTTTAACCTCTGCATTTTCCGTCAGCAATACATTCTGTCCCTTGATGTCTCGATGAATTACTTTATGCTGGTGTAGATGACTCAGACCCTAGAGAATTCACAGAAAGGTTAGAGGAGTCCACATTCAAAGCATGTTATTTTCTGACATTCTTCCTCATCCAACTATGCTCCAGAAAATAAAGATGCACAGTTGGAGTTAAGCACTTCAGAAGGCTTTGTTTATCATGTGTTCCAAATACTGTCTTATGTCACAGGCTGGGAGGAGATGCCTGGCCAGTGAGACACCCACCGATGGGCTGTGTGTGCTGCAGCGGGTGCTCTCCACCGCAGGAGAAACATCGACTCTAGAAGGATTAAACCCAACCTTCCAGTTCCTGTGGGAATCCATATTAACCCAAATTCCTCCCTAGCTCTAGACATATTTCCTGCCATGTGCTCCCTTGCCTCAGGGAGACATTTCTGTGGCAGTAGTAAGATGGTTTTGTTTCCTTTCTTATTTCCATCATCCAGAAACTAAAGAAAACATTTCTCTTGTTGTATCTGTCCAATAAACTGGACTTTAAGACAGTGAAAAGCTTGTATTAAAAAAAGCTACCATGCAAATACAAATGTTATGACTTGCACATAACCGTATTAGAGATATAGCTCAAATTAAAAGCCTGTCTCAAAGGCTAAAGGTAAAGTAGCTTTTCTGTTGTGCTTTTTTATTAGCTCATTAATTTCTTTTGGCCACCTACATTTTTATTTCATTCATTTATTATTTCAGTTTCAAAGTAACATCCACCCATATTGCCAGCTTAGGAAAAATACGGATTGCATCAACAATGGATTTTGTATTAGGTTTACATTTCAAATTAAATATCTGTATTTGAGAAAGAAAATAATTTCTGCTCTCACTACTAGTAGTTATTAGTCATTTTCTGGTCATTACCTTGGAACAACACCATGGAATAGATTAGATCTGTATGGGAGCTCTTTTTTAGCCACGTTATACCCGCTTAGAGACACCTTTCTGCATTGAAGGAAAGTAAAAATTTCACTGAATTTCAAGAAATCTTTTAACAACATGTGATGGAGTCTCATGTTAGAATTCTAACTGGCCACCAGTGAGTGAAGCAAGGCTGAGCCACCTTCTGCAGCACAAAGGTGGGAGTTATTCCATCATCTGAAACCCTACAGAAGTCACCAACCAACTGCCCCAATGTGCAGCCAAAACGCAAGTGATGACAGTGGGTGGTGGCCCTGGGACGAGTCAGTGGCTGGGTTCTTGACTCACTGCCAGGGACTATTTTAAGAAGTAGGCTCACGGAGCTCCTACGTTTAAAATAAGCCCGTGTAACTGTAGCGTCCCGGCACTGAAAGCAGTGTGATTAGCTACAGCTCCAGCATCTTCTGAACATCATGTTGATACAGACATGGCATTTAGTGTCAACAGAGAAGTGCTGTCACCTCTGGACATCACTGGCAGCCTCAGCAGCCATGTTAAACACCTCCTTTTGGAGCAGTCATTTTGCCTCCTTTTCTTTCATAGAAACATAAGGTTGGAAAAGGCTTTTAAAATCATCAAGTCCAACCATTAACCCAGCATTGCCAGGGCACCGCTAAACCACATCCCTCAGCACCACATCTCCATGGCTTCGAAACCCCTCCAGGGATGGGGACTCCACCACTGCCTTGGGCAGCCAGGCTATGACAACCCTTTTGAGGAAGAAATTTTTCCTAATGTCCAGCCTAAACTTCCCCTGGTGTAATTTGAGGCTGTTTCCTCTCATCCTCTCACTTGAATGGCTCTTCTAGAGGTTTCCTTCATATGCCCAGTATTTCTTTCTTCTCTTGCACAAGTCCTCAGTTCACAGAGCGACAGATTTTAATATCAGGCAATCGTCATGATCACATCATCTGACCTCAGTTGTGCAAGAGGGAAACAAGCCTTTGCTGAAGCTGCCATCTGCCAGTACTCCGGTGTGGCCTGTTTTAAGATATTCCTGTTGGACACTTATTTTGTGGGTATAAAAACTGCAGCATCCTCATTAAACCCATAGGCACGTGGATTTAATAAAATGTAGGATACTTTTTAGTCATAAAGACTCTTTCCACAGACTTTATTAGTCCTCATCTATTAACTGAAAATATAATTGTAATATAAATAAATCTTTATTAATACCAAAAGAAATTAAATTTTTGTTAGAGGTTAAAAAAAAAGGTTAAAAATCAGGGAACTAACAGACATTAAACAGGGCTTATTTATTATGCATCTTACAAGCACATGAACATTCCCACCTACCAGCACCGAAGTGGCTCCAGCCCATGGCAGCATGGCAGCCATGGAGCCCACAGAGCCAAAGGCTTTCCACATCCCTGAGCACTGAGGGCAACAGTCCAACGCGCCCCGACACTTAGCTCCCTCTGGACACGTACCCGTAAAATCTCTCTGCAGATGTAGGCGATCCACTCCTCCTTCAAAGTGTTCCCCTTCGTGTTCTTGATGAGGTCGGTGACGGAGCCTGCGCCGCAGAACTCCATCACCAGCTGCCAAATGGAACAAAAATGCGATTACTGTAATGACACCAACAGTGGCCACCGGGCTCCCTGACCCCAGGGTAGGACCCCAGCACTGGCAACACAGCTGTGGGGCCACCGCAGTGCTATACAGGGCCACTGGGACATACTTGGACCCGCTGGCTTGTAATCCATTTTGCTTTTGTTATAAAAATGAAACTATAAAAGGCTGGAAGGCTTGAAAGGCTTGTTGTTCTCCAGAAGGTTGGGAACAAGAAATGGGAATCAGTCCAGTGCTGAAAATCAGCAGAGGAATTGGGAAACCTTTAAGTCTTAGACCTCCCACTACATACCCTACTATATACTTATGATCAATGTTTAGTATCAACAACAATACAAGCAAAACTCTGCCTCTTGCATATAAGCTCTTCAGCTCTGTAAACGTGAAGGCAACAAGACAGATGTTTAACGCTTCCTACAACCTAGGAAACCAGAAGTATTTTTCAGCTTTTTCATTTTTTAACCAGAAGGTCATTGGTTTTGATCACCTTTTTGAGCAGGAAAAGCTTTCCATGAAGCTCCAGGCTCTCCAGGAGAGAGCTGGTGTCCTACTGCTCAGGCTGGTACAAATGAGACCAGGCACCACTGCTTGTACCACTTCCAGAGTTTCATAATATCAAATACAGAAGTACAACGATCTAACCCAGGCCCCAACTTAACCTTGTCATTGAGCGACTGTGAAATAAACTTCACAAAAATAGCATGGGATGAGCGTCTGCCTCCCAGGGACATCTCGTATCCTCAGGGTGTGCAGGAGCCGTCAGTGTGCTCCAGAAAGCGAGCACAGCCTGAGTACACAACAAGACTCCTCCAAGACCTGTGCAAGTGTTTCTCTCAAATGCGAAACCATGGCTTCCAATTAGACCAGCTTGCTACTCAAAGCTATTCCCTTCCAAGTTGTGCTTTGCCAGATTCTTCAATGTGCATGTTCAAAGTTTCTTATCACATGAAGCTTACATGACATTTAATGTTCTCCAAGCAAGTGACATCACTTTATTAAAAGCATAGGCCAAGAGAGGAGAAGGAAACTGCAAAAGGGTTACTCCCACCAAATCGCCCAAATGCAGCGATTTAAAAGACTATCGTAAATAAATGATCATAAAATCCACAGTACTGCTATAAATCATCAGGTTAAATAAAGCGCTTGAGCAGACAACACCTTAGTTCGCTTTGACCATGCTCCTATCTTCAGTTTTGATATTAAGTTCCTCCTTTCTTCCTAAACTGACCAACGAAAAATTCTCTGTATATCCCTCTTACGTCGGGAAACTGGCTTCAAGAAATAGATGTGTGACTGGCCAAAGCCTGCCCTGCGCGAAGGCGAGGAACGCTGCTGCAGCACTTGCAGCTCTCCCACCCCAGCAGTAGACCAGCAATCCATCTGGGTCCCTGGGACATGGCCTAAGTCACGGGTTACTCACTGAATGGGGAATAATGGAACAACTGGTTTCAAAGCCATTCTCCCCCTCTTCCCTTTGAAGAGCTGACATGTGGGGAGTACCAGCATCTGCAAGTGTTTCTGGTTAAATGAACAGTTAGGATACCATAGCAGCAAGCTTGGAAAGGAAAATCTTGGATAGCTGAGCCAGCCACACTTTCCAACCCAAAAGGCTGCCCTCTCCAGTCTCCTTCCGTGGAAATGCATCCAGCAGGGTTTGGAGCAGGAGGAAGGACATGCTAGGCTACGTACAGCAATCCCAATACTTAAAAGAAGATGGAAGAAATCCCATTAGAAGTACACAGTGCATTCAGTAATTTCCCAGATTATCTTTATGGAGTTGGCAGTTCACTCAGTCCTCTACCCTATCCTTGATTTCCACAGAGCAAAGATTAATTTTGCACCAGAAGGTGAATAATGTGGCCACCTGCTGATGTATCCCAAATCTGTAACTGTGAAACCTCCCGGAGATTAAAGGAAGAAAAATCAGAGAGGGAAAGAGAGACTCCCAAGGGCAGTGTTTCCAACTCAGCTTTCTGAGAGCTGCACAGTTCCATAACATCCATGGGAAAATATCCAGCACCAGCAGATCCCTGGCAACACCAGCAGGCTCCAGGTCCAGTTGGGCAGGGTCCAAGGGGGCTCAGCAGTGTGCACGTGCTGCTAACAGCAAGGCACTTCCCCAGCGCTGAGACACGAGTTCTCCAGGAAAACGAGCAGCAGAAAGATGCTGAGGCTGCCTGAGCATCCCCATGCATGATGGGGAGCTGATGGACATCTGATACGAACACCCACCATTTCCAGAAGGTTTGGATGGAACAGAAGGAAAGGTGGTTGCTGCGGTGCTTGGCAGCGCTGTGATCTCCTTACGCTTTTTTCGTTTCCTTTGCTCCTCGGGTGGAAGGATGCTACAAAATTCCCAACTACAGCTCGTACAATGCAGCCTCCAAGGAGAGGAAACACAGATGATGGCTAAGGAGTCACACATCAACAGGCCAGGTGAGACCTCCCCCACAGCACCATGTGTCCTGCTGGGTGACAGAGCCCAAGAATGATAAATGCACACTGCAGCAGGTCTTCTCAGAGGACCCGAGGACTTGTTCATCCAGACAGGGGATGGGTGGCTATGGGATATGAGTGTATACCATCAACAGTACAGACAGGTAAGCATCAGAGTGCGAGAATAACAAGGTAGATACTGGCATAATATCAATGTATCAACACTCTATTTAGGTTGGAAACCAACAAACAGCCTTCCAGGAGAAAACAAAAGGGAAGGAAACTTCAAGCTGATTTTATGACAGGGCTTTGTATAGAATCACAGAATTCCCTGGGTTGGAAGGGACCTTGAAAGGTCACCTAGTCTAGTCCCCCTGAAGTAAGCAGAGACATCCCTCGGCTAGATCAGGTTGCTCAGGAAAGGCTTCAAATGGCACTATAACTAAAATAGCTTCTTAGCAGTCCCAGGTCTCCGGGTGAGTGCTGGGCCCTGCACACACTTGCATCATTACCAATCTGTTAGAGGATGAAGTCATGAGGGGGGAAGACAATAAACTTGAAATGCAGATTGAACTTTTATTAACCATAATTAAAATTATCATCAAGACAGGCTAAAGGTAAGATCATCTTCTGAAATGTAATTTGCAAGGCCATTTATTGCGGAAGTATTTTTAAATACAGTTCATTTAGCACTTACTTAGCTCTTCATTTCAGAGTGACATCAAACTTCATAAGCAAAGGAAATTCAGAAGCAGCAGCTGGAAATTTCTGTGTCCTGATGTCTCACAATTTCTTTTTTTTGTTGTTTAAAGAGCCTTTGCAGCTTTCAAATCAACCACCACTTTCCCTAATTGGGAATGGCCACAAGTCCTCTGCTCCCACCACTGCTGTAGATTACCTGGAAGGGCTCAAACCTGAGCCTCTCCCATACAGAAACCACAATCCAGCTGATCGTGAACCCCTCCAGCTCGTCCAGAGGAACCCCCACCAAATCGTCCAACTCCTCTATTCTACAAGCCAAATCCTGCCATGTCCCTCTTCCTTATCCATGAACAATTTGACTTCTCTCTTACAGAAAACAAACACACAACATCTCCAGGCTCCAGGAAACCCTGCTCCTTGCTGTGTGTGAAAACAGAACCCAGCTGCAACACAGTCCTGTAAGTACACACATGTCATGGCACCTGAAGCCAGTGATGGAGCATTCTGGGGTGCATTAAGAGGAGTGTGGCCAGTAGGTCAAGGGAAGTCATCCTCACTGCTCTATTCTGCCCTAGAGAAGCCACATCTGGAATACTGTGTCCAGTTCTGAACTCCCCACTTAAAGAGAGACAGGGAACTACTGAACAGAGTCCAGAGGAAGGCAATGAAGATGACTGAGGGACTGAAGCATCTCTCTTATGAGGCAAGGTTGAGAGAGCTGGGACTATTTAGCCTGGAGAAGACTGAAAGGAGATCTTAACAATGTCTATATATAAATATCTCAAGGGTGGTTGCAAGGAAGATGGAAATGGACTCTCTTCAGTGGTGCCCAGTGTCAAGACAAGGGGCAACAGACACTAACTAGAACTCAGAAGGTTCCATCTAAATAGGAGGAAAAACTTTCTTACTGTGAGGGTGACAAAACACTGGCCCAGGCTGCTCAGAGAGGTTGTGGAGTCTCCTCCTCTGGAGAGATTCCAAACCTGTCTGGAAGCAGGACCAGTGTAATGTGCTCTGGACAAAGCTGTATTGGTGACAGGGCTGGACTAGATGATCTCTAGAGGTTCCTCCCAACTCCAGTGATTCTGTGATTACAACCATGTGGAGACCTTCACTCGGATCAGCAGAGCGGCAGGAACAGAAGTACTGTACTGCCCAGACTGGCATCAAGCACCAATGCCTGCACCTCCCTGCATGCCGAGGCCAGCTGAGCAATTTGTGTCCCTCAGGGAGAGGCTGGTGGGTCCTGAGCAGGCTGAAAGCTTTGAGCTTAGAGAGGGCAACAAAAGAAGCCAGGCTCACAGCCCTGCAGCGTTTACAGCACTGACACCACTTTGAAGAGGAGTGAGAATGAAACAGCATTGGTTCACCCAGCCAGCCAGCAGCAGAAACTCCGCTGCTAACCCCAGGCTCTCGGCCAGGGGCTGGAGGAGCCACCCTGTTGCCGCCTGCACCTTCCCAGGCCTGCAGGACTAGAGAGAAATACAGCTTGACCCAAGACCGTCCCCTCTCAGATGTTTCATGATTTAATTCCTGCAATGCAGAGTATCAGCAACTGCCCAAAAATATTCTTCAGTGCCTATCAGCAGCTCAGGAGCAATCCTGCTCTGAGCCGCACTGGTGTAACCCAGTGCTTAGACGGCTTGTGCTCCAGTTTCAATGGAGCCTCGCTGCCCCCAGTTTAGCTCTCCAGATGCCCGGTGTGACACTGTTCCTACCACCCTGAAGCGATTCCATGGGCCCCTACGGCTCGACAGGGTGAAAAAGCACACTGCAGATACATGGTGACAGCCTGAGCGCCGCATGGCTGCAGCGGTGCCATCCTGCCCCAGCCTCTAGCCCTAAATCACCCTAATTCCTTCTTCCCCAAAACTGCCCCAGATTTCCTGCTGCAGAGGACACACCGGAGGCCACTTCCACTGTGCTGAGGTATTTGGCAACCTGCCCGCTAGCAATTTTCCCTCAATTCATGACAAATGCAGCTCCAGGCGCAGGCAGGGTTGCCATGGCAGCCATCCATCATCCACTAGCAGCCAGGGCTGCTGGCCCCAGGGACTGCACTGCTGGGTGGGCTCTGCCCTGGGTGGGCTCTGCCAGCTACTGCTCAGTCGCCATGATCTGCAAAGCCCCATCTGAAAGTGTGTGTGTGGCGGGGTGGTGGTGGGGGAGACCTTCTCATTCTCTACAACTGACTGACAGGAGGTTGTTGCTAGGTGGGGGTTGGTCTCTTCTTCCAAGGAACAAGCAATAGCACAAGAGGAAACAACCTCAAGTGGCACCAGGGGAGGTTTAGGTTGGACATCAAGAAAAAATTCTTTCCAGAAAGGGTTGTCAAGGCCTCACCCAGGCTGCCCAGGGCAGTGGAGGAGTCCCCATTCCTGGAGGGGTTTCAAAGCTGTGGAGATGTGGTGCTGAGGGACGTGGTTTAGTGGTGACCTGGCAGCGCTGGAGGAACAATTGGACTTGATGATCTGAAAGGTGTCTTCCAATCAAAATGATTCTATGATTCTATCTGCCTGGTACCCACACATGGCAGAGCTTCTCTGTTCATGGTTTCGTTGCACTGTGGATGGCAAAGGCAGATGACAAACACTCATCTGTGTGGCACCCCTACTGCCCTGTGGCTCTATACAGTGTGTTAACGTATGAAATGAAGCAGAGCCTGCAGCTGCCAGCAGCTGTTGGGGCAGGCAGATGTGCTGGGGGGGGGTCTTTTGGGATGGGCTCCTTTGAACAGGATCAACTCCCTCATCAAATTCCCACCTCCTAATGAATGCCCCATCTCCCACTGCCAAAACAAAAGCCCCAAAAGATCTCAAAACACCCCCACATCCCCTGGTTACGTGCAGCCTGGTAACCTGTACCTTAGATCTGAGATGAGCATGGGGAATTTAATGAGTTTAACTCTTGAGAAGCAGCAGTTAACTGATAAACTGTGTCCTCACCACCCCCTGGGTCATTTCCCCAGTTTCTGCAGCCCACCTGTTCTTTGACTCCTTGCACCACAGCCTCCCCTCAGCTGGAACCCCCTTGTCTCGGTTACAGTTGAGCACAATCCCTCCCAAAAGTCCACAGCACCCCCAGAAAGCAACACTTCATCCAACACAGGAATAAGCCTACCCCGTATTCATTAAATTATTTTAAATTGTTCCATAAAGGTTGTCCCTATGACTTTTACATCCCCCTCCTCCCCCAACAACGGATCAGATTTGTGATGCACATCTCCACTGTCATCTGCTAAAATATCCTCCATGCAGCTCTGTAATTGCAGGAAAACTCTGTTGAGTAAACTCGTCCTTCGGGGCAAGTGGCCACTATTGAATGGAGCGGCAGCACTGAACAACCTGCTCCTCGCTGCGGCAGAAGCGATGACAATACCTCATGTCAGAAGCCCGCTGCGTTGCCGAGAGATCTTAATCTCCACTGAAAGAGCTCCCTGTTTTTTATTTCCGTATCAGCCTCCTGAACGTCGATAAAAAGAATTACTTGGGCATTATCAGAAACCGTTTTATTTCAACAAAGGGCCAATGAAAAATAAACAAGCCTTTATCTGCGCGGCAAGACTGATAGAGTGCGCGCAAGTCCTAATTCAATCAGATCCTGAAACAACGGCTATTTAACACAGGGACACCAGCACACCTCTCCCCCACAGCCAGCAAGCTCTCCCATGAACACAGGGACACCATCACACCTCCACAGCCAAGGAGCTTTCCCATGAACATCTCCACCAGCACTGGGAACAGACTTAGAAAAACCTTCCACCCCAGCACTCTTCAGTGCAAGAAAAGCAGCTTTTCGAAGAAGTTTTTTCACTAGCCCACAATAAAGACTCCAAAATTAAGAGGAGATGTGGCAGTCTGGATGGGAATTCACATTATCTATAGTCTGCCTTTCCCAGTGGGCAAGAGCCAGGCAGCACGGTGTGGTGATGAACACCTTCTCCCCTTGCACGGTTCCATGACCACTGGGGAAAACCCAGGTTCTCCTCCTGACTTTGGGCATCTGAAGGTGGTATGGCAGGGGCAGCATCCTCTGCTGCTTTGTCAGGATGGGGATTAATGGAAGAGCCTCTCAATCCAAGGAGTTTTCTACTGAGTTTTACTTTTCGGAAGTTTGGGCTGCTCTGGATGGTCAAATCATTTAAAAAATGTTATTTTATTAACACTTGTATATGCAAAGAGCTCTCTGCACCGGAGCTGGAGAAAAGAAAAAAAAAAAAACCCAAACCCTCTTCCTTAGTCAGACCATGCTAACTCCAGACTCAAGGAGTGTAATGGCACTGAGCAGAGCCCAGCTCCAAGGAGGGCTTCTCTCGCTACTAAGGGCTTGGGTACACAGTTGGTGGCTTGGGTTTTTTTCTCCCACAGACACTCCAGCAGCACACGGGGAAATGCTGTGGCTTGGTTTTCTAATTTTACTTTTTTTTTTCTTTTTTTTAAATAGCAACAGATTATAAACCAGCTAAAGCCAAATGGAATTTCATGGGATGAAAAGGCATTTCTCAGCTTGACAGTTTTCTCCTCCACGAATCCCAGGCCAGCTGCACAGAACGTGGTTTATTAAGAGTTCCCACCAAAAATAACCCCAGCACCCAAGAAAGAAATACCCCCGGAGTCCAAGCCTCCAAGTGTTCCAAATAATTCTGTGTATCAGGACGTCTTAGGTAACAAAGCATTGCAGAAGCCCTTCAGCTCCTTGTCCCATGTGACATGGAGGAATGTCCTCCAGACACCCCTGATTCCCACAGCCATGCTCTGGCATGTGGATACAGAGGCAAACAGCTGAAGCCACTAAACCTTTTGCTACAATAAACCCTAAATTACACGGAAATTAAAGGAAAGAGTATTCTGCTGCTCTTCAGCATCTCCATGGCCTCCCAGATGAACCATGGATATTTGCCACCCCTGAAAAATTAGGCTCCCACAATCGTGTTCAGGCACTGAACAAATCTGGAAACCACCTGTGGATAACCCAGAACTGACTCGATTTACAAGACTGTGAGGAAATAAATGCTACTGAGACTACCGGACAACATCCAGGTTGTTATATTTAAGATACCTCAAATGTAGCCTTCTCTTCCACGCTGCCCTAAGGAAAGCAGGGTCTCCAACTGCTGGTGTCAGACACCCACAGGCTGTTGCCCCACAGACTTGGGTCAGCTGAGCTCCGAACACAGCACTGTCAGTTTAATTAAATTTTTTCCCCCCACTTAGGTCAGTGCCCTGAGCCCCGACCTGCGGTGCTGCCCTGCCCAACCCCAGCCAGGAGGTGGACTCCAGAGACGGACGGCGGATTTCAACTCCGTCCTCCGCAGTCTAGAGATGCCGAATTAATAACCAAGGAGCCACTGACATGAGAAGCAGTGGGAGGAGGCAGGCGAGGATTTATGGAGAGGCAAAGCAGCCTGCAGCCCTTGAGCAACATGAGGCGTCTTCAGCGAAATGGCTGAACAGCCACAGACCTTCCCGTCCTCCCTTCTTGTTATTCGCCTGTGCTGGCTCCGTGAAACAAGAAGCAAGAGAAGCAGCACCGAAAGCTAGCAGGAATCACGTGCGCCCAGCATCCCCCGCCCCCCCAGCCTCCATCTTCCCAGCAACGCTCCCAGCTCCCTCCAACTGTTTCTTTTTGTGCATTTATTTTCATAGGATGGAATCATTTGCAATTGGATATTGTAGCAAAGATGCTGTTAATGACAATTCAGAATAAAAATGTTTTTACCACCAGGCTGCAAAGATTTAATGGGAAAAACAGAAAAGCACTTTGCAGTGGAGGAAGAGCCTTTTCAAAGGCATGACTTTGAAAAAGATGGAAGCAAAATAAGGATTTTTGTGCAATACAGGTCACGGTAAAAGGACAATGCGGAGTAAATAACGTGTGTCAAAACCCAGCGATCTTAAAGACAGCAACTTACCCAGAGCTGATCATCCATTCCTGGTGGGTTCTTTTTAATAAAAGCACCATAATACGTAGCAATATTTCGGTGGTGAGAATACTTCTTCAGCATGTTAATTTCTTGTTTGATCTCTTCCTCTTCATCCTGGGATGAGGCAAAAAGAAAAACAAAACCGGAGGCACTAAGAGACTGCACTTCACAGGCTCCCAGATCTTTTTGTACGTGGGTGAACTTCCAAACACCCCATTTCTGACCGACCTCTCCCAAGTTTCCTTACACCATTTTATACAGCCACTTTTTGTGGCAGAGCCCCAGGAGCCTGAGGTCTGGACTGGAGACTAACGTATTGCTTCTTGAGCAAAAAGCTAAGGAGAACACACATGCTCTGCCACATTCCTTGTTGCATTTCTGAACCCTGAACTGGACAGATCCTCAGCCAGTGTGGAAATAGGGTTGTTTCCAAACAGCTGAGATCATGGCATCTCCTCCAGAACAGAATCCCAAGGTGTGGGCAGAGTTTAAGTTGGGCAGCAGTCCTCTTGCATGGGTTATGACCCACCATCTTCCTGTGCTGCTTCAAACCCTGCAGCACAGGTGGGAACAGAGCCCCTGGAAGCTCGTGAGGAGTTGAGTATCTGCAGGTGTTTAAGTACCCACCAGGAGGGGTTGGCCAAGCAAAGCAAAGCAAAGGCTGGCCAGGAACTGAGCCCTTGCATGGAGACATGCTCTCCACCTGGAGGTGCACCAGTGCCAGACTCTGGCATCACAGCCGAATTGCATGTTTTCAGCAGTTTAGACGTCTCTCCATCTTTATAAACTAATTCCTTTGTCATTCATATCATAATTTATATCAATCTCACATTGCCCTGAAGCTCAACCATACTTGTGTTACCTCAGTAATGCATCAGCACACCCTCCTAGGCCCATCAAAGGCCTGAGAAGATGGCTTTCTAGACACCATTGTGTGGCAGAAGTCCTCCTACAACTGTGCATTCCAGTCATCCAAGACAGTGCTCCTGCCCATCCTGGAAGCAGCACAAGACATCTGGGGACACCAGGGACATCAGTGGTGTGGTGGCACAGGGTGCTGCCTGTACACAAACTCTGCACCAGACTAACATGGTCTGGGTGACAAGCACCATTCCTGTGGACTGTCACTGTCCCTCTCTGTCTTGTCTGTGAAGCAGCGATAGTTGAAGCGGCCGAGGCAGAGGAACTGCATCGATCCCTGCTTTGATGTCCTACCTCTTTACTTTCACGACCATCAAATGTGCCCTGGTTTTATTTTAAGCAGACTGAATTCCAGCCTGCTGTAACTCCACAGGTTGTGCAGCAGCAGTTACTGCCTTGATGTCAACGAGCTTTATTATAAAAGGACCAGAAGGGCTGTTGCTTCTTTATTCTTCTTTATTACCCTTGTGCCCCTCACCTGCTTCATCCTGACCTCAGTTCTACAAACAGGCAAAGGGCAAGACACCCCAGAGAAGAGTGAAGCTGCAGGAGCAGCAATTCTTGATGAGTGATGCTCCTGGAGCAGGTGTCACGCAACGGGGACAAGACCACGACATTCTTCCCAAACTGCCACAGAAAGGGACTTTATGACTACAGTCTTGCAGAGAATTGAGGGAAGAACAGTGAAGACGAGGCCAAACAAAAAGTACCAGCTAAGTGGAACTTGTATAAACAGCCTCTGATTTTACCTTTGGTAAGAACATGGGGAGCAGAAGTATCAAAGAGGATGAGGAATGGGTCCAGATGTTCAAGGAAAACCCAGGGACTATTCTGGAAGACATCCATCACCTCTTTCCTTCAAGCAGTCAAAACAATTTTGCTTATTTTCATCTGCCCAGGGGACCAGGGAATATAACACTGTATTTATTAGGCCCCAGAGATTTTTTAATTTTTTTTTTTTAATTGAAGCACTTTGGAAAAAAAACAACAAACACCAAAACATACAAAACCAACAACAGCAACAACAAAAAAAAAAAAAACAACTGGATGCTCAACAGTGCTGGGACCAAGGAGGAGCAGTCAGTGTAAAACCCTACCAGCTCCCAGAGCACCACTAGGCAGCTCTTCAGTCATCCCCCACCTCACATCTGGCTCTCTTGGAAAAGCAGAGATAAGCCACAGGGACACTTGGTCTAAGGTTTTATCTCAAGTCTCTCTGTAGGTTGAATTACTCAAAATGGGGGTAAAAAAATTAGCCAAACCATCAGAGCTGTGCACCTGAGGATGGCCACGCTTGGGAGTCTCCATCCCAAACTCCTGCTCCATGCAGGACTATCACCAGCAATCACCTCCAGCAAATCCAGAGAGGGGAAGGAAGAAAAATGAATTGTCACAGTGAGCTGCTGTAACTACTCCAACCCCAAGCTGACAAAACGCACAGAGCAGGTTTTGCTGTCACGCTTTGCCTCCGTCCATCAATTCCGTTACATCAATCGCTGCAAGTAGGTCATGCAGCACGCAGCGGGACCAGCCCCTGGAAAATGAACCCAAATTCCTAAATCAGAGATAGCTGCTGCTCAAAGTGATCAAATGCTGTAATTTGAGGGCCTTTATGCTGCAATCTTCCCTAACAGATCCTTAGCAAGAGCGCAGATGAGTTAAAGCATCGTTGTCAGGAGCCTCTGGGGGTTTAGTGCAAGGCTTGTGATTGGGATGAGATGCTGGCTGGGAGCTCACTTAAAACATGGGGGCTTTACACTCCATAAACTTCCTCCAGGAAACTGCAGATGGTTGTGGTTGGAATGACCATGCTAGTTCTGCTTTCTACAGGCTTCTGAAAGTCACATTGTCATCAGGGACATCCTGGAAAAACAGGCGCGATGGGAGATCTGGATAAACCAAACCAAGGGCAGCACTTAAACTGGTGTGTGTGTCAGGAGGTGGTGAAGGACTGGAGTGGACGTGCTTGGGTTTTCACCAGCAGCCTTCGCACGGAACCTGCACTAGGTGCCAAACGTGGCTGTAGGCATGATTCAGGCACTGGTTTTAGAAATTACTCCAGAAGTGATTCGCTGGCCCATTCCTGTGGTGGCAAGAGGCCATGGCTATAGATCTGACTTCAGAGTCAACTGCTATGAAGCACAGTCAATCCCCTACCAAATTACAGGTTTGCTCTGTCTTCACCGTGGTCATTGCTCACCCTGTCCAAGCCTGGTTCTGCAACCTGAGCAGCTTTCTGTGGGTGACTACGGGCCAGTGGCATCCCTTCAGAGGACATGGAGATCTCACCTCAGCTGAGCCCACTACCACCTGCTAGACAGCTACTTCTCCACTCACACAATACTGAGGTCACCTAAGGCTGAGAAGCCACCACTCAAGGTATTCAGTTGGGTAGGGAGAAGGTCAAGAGAGCAGAAGTTCAGTCTGGGGTTTCTTTTTTAGAGGACCGACTTCAAAAATTTGCATATTATATATTAAAAGAAAAATAATCAACATGTTTTAATATGGTTAAAAGCAGCTTAAGGGAAAAATAATTAAATATCCAAATAACACATCCCATGCCGAATATCTGATTTTTTTTATCTTGGATGTTCAGAGACCCTACCGGAGGCCTTGCTTTGGAAAGTAAAGGTTTAGATCTGTGGCATCGACTTAAAGACATGGCTGAAAATAGTAGTTATTGGGCAGGATCAGATCTGGACTATTCTTCTCCAACATCTTTTCTTGGAAAGTGATGATATTTTAAACCCATCAAACTAAGGATGCACTCAAATTTAGACCTTTGTTTGTCTTCAAAGTCATATTCTCATTTCTCAGATTAAATTTGTTGTAACCTCAGACTTCATGCCAGGGGAACCCACTGCTATTTATGCCATGGGGTTATGTTTGGTGGAATTGCTCATTTCCTTAGAGCCAGCTTCCCACAAGAACTAGATAATGGCACTTGCAGCTATCACAAGTAATCAGAAACACATCTCATTCACATTTACAGACTTATTTCCACGCATCATTTCACCTGTTAGCACAAAAAAGAACCTGGATGAAGGTCCCATAGATATTAACACTGCACCATCTAAGGTATTTCAGAACACGCTCCTGAGGCCAGCTGACTGCTGTCACAACACATCAGATCTGTATGTGCTGAGCTCCTGGAAGCTAATTAAAAACATCGATTCAAAAAAATAAGGTGGGTAGATTGGGAACAAATCCTAAATTTTGAAAGGTGTTATTCCAGGAGAAAAAAAATAAATAAAAAAAAAAGATGGCAACATACAACAAAATACATTTTTTTACTCCCAAACCTGGCATTGCTTATGTAGGCAGGAACTTTGGGAGGTATAATACTGCACTTAAAAGAAAATTTATTCAAGAAAAAGCACATTCATGTCATCTTCCTAAAAGCATCTGTTTAGGTTTTTAGGGATCGTAGCAATTACACTCATTTTTTCTTTTGTGGCCGCTGGGAAATGGTGAAACCATTCTTTTCCCTAAATCTTGTTATTCATTTGGTAACTTGTACGTTCTTGGTTCTCTCAGTCTAATACGCGTTTCAAAAGAGCGATGTTTCTGAGGCCGGGGTGTCGCATTTTTCCCTCTTTATCAGGAGGACTCACAGAAGTAATTTAACTTGCCTAGTCAAGTTATTCATTACAGTACCCACACATCATTTTAGTGAACAAAAGCTTTTCGGTGAAAAACAGGGATCTGGAGAAAACTGAAAAGTGTTAAGAATACACAATCCTGGTGCTACAATTTTCCTCAGATTTTATTAGCGCATTCAAGAGAGCCACTGCTGGAACTGGATGCTGCTTTGTTTCAGCATAACGTTACTTAATCCCCAAAACCCTTCCATATTTATTTTTCTCTCACATTTACTAAAACCAAAACTGCTTAATGACACATTTCACAGGAAGGCAAAGGGGATTTACTTCCTAGGAACACAAACTTTCCACCAGCCCCCACAGGTTATCCCACCCTGTCCCCTTTCCCCTCTTATCTGTAACTGAAGGATGCAGGAGGAGGAGGATACGTTACCCCGGTGACGTCCATAACCTTAATAGCAGCAAGCTGGCCCGTTTTGACATGACGACCCTGCAAAAGAAAGGGGAGAAGTATTTGTTTTGCTTAGTGGCAATGTTTTCCTTACAGCGAACGATATCCTTAAACAATCTCCTCATCCTGGCAGCATCTGCACATTTGGTTGGGTTTTTTTGCTTTTTCAAGAGCATCTTCACAGCAGCCATGATGGGAAAGCAATTCCCTCCCTTTCCTCCTGCCACTACAACTAATTAGTAAAGGGCCTTCAATACTGTATTTTCCTGGCAAACAACTGCTGGAAATAACCTTTAATGCTCAGCCATGCAAAAAACCCAACCAGCTCAGGGCCTCTCTGAGCACAGAGCATGACTCAGCTGGAAATGGTCTGCCAGAGCTGTGATGATGGCAATGTGCTGGCTGGGGCACCCACGCAGCACCGACCTGGGTCCTCTATTATCCGAGCCCCAGCTCGCACGGACCTGGAGACACACCAGGGACTCCAAGCCTGCAGGTCACCATTAGATACCCTGTCCACCAATTTGTTTATTTATTGTGCAAAAGCAGGTTGTTTTTTTTTTAAATTGGATTTGCTTCTTCCCTATGGAATCAACCCCACCTTCAGCGCTGGCACACGCAGGGAGCAGGCACCTAGAGGAGATGCTCGAGAGCCAGCACCGAAGGAGAAGCCCCTTGCCACATACCGCCCCTTTGGTTTACAGCAACTGAAAAATCGCAAATCACCGCAATGAACTGCTTGCTGTACACTGCTCGACTATGTGAATCCTCATGGAAAAATGCCCAGAAGCAATGGGGGAAATTATAAAAGAGCCCAAACTGTTGATGAGGTCTTAAAACCAACATAAAAACTATTGAGCAAGTCAATTTCCAGCCTTTCCTCCTTTCCAGAAAAACAGATCACCCAACATGATATCAAAATTGCTCATATCAAATCATTCCCTCCCTGCTCACCAAGGGCACGTGCTCTGCTTATTAACTGGGCAGAGTTGGAGGAGAAGATGCTTCTTCTCCAGAAAAAACAGAAAATGCCAATGCTGGCAGGAGTGGGGACGCAAAGGGAAGCATCCCTATTTCCCTGTCATTTCTTACTCCAGAAGCAAGCAGTCTAAGGCCCCATCATAAGAGATACATCAGGGGACATACACAGGGAATGGTAGCACTGCAGCACTTAACGCACCAAGGACACACTGAGGAGCAGAGGCTCAGACAGGACAAGCTGCAGCACGGCAGAAACACGGAAAAATCTGAGTTTTTCCTAAATTGCAGGCTCCTCTGGCCACCCCAGCAGTGTGGCTGTTGATGAACTGGGGTTTGTACCCAGGTTTCCCAGGAAGAACTCCAAATTACCAGACACCGGGACCTGTCCCCAGCCCCTCGGGTTTCTGGGCACGGTGCTGGGGAGCAAACCCACGCGCCGGCTGCAGAGCAAGGCAGCAGCATCCTCTCCAAATTTATGACTTCACCAGGAAGCCAATTCACCCACCAGGGTTCCTCGCTCATTTATTAACACAATTTATACGTCCTGAGCAACAGCATGTTCTAAACAACGGGGAAAAAAAGAGCTTTATTTTAAAATGTGCAACATAAAAAATAGTAAAATCAAGCCCAGCCCAGCAGCAATGGGCTGCAACTGAAGCATCCCCTGGATGTGGCTGTCGGGAAGGAAGGGCAGATCACTAGACACCATCTATTTAGACAGAGCGATCTGCAAAAACAAATCCTCCTCTTCCTTAAATTCACCCTTGTTTGCTTGGCCAGGAACCCCCACATGCACTGACTCTTTAATTAAAGGCAACAGAGCACCAGCAAGCGATGCGCTCGGACACAGACATGGCACACTGCATCTTCCATGACGTGGCGGAGGGAGACGAGATGTTTCAAGCCATGTATTTACTACTTAAGCCCGCCTTTCATCTGCCCTATCACCACCTCAGTTTGTATTTTAAGGATAATGGCCCAGCCTTGCTGCAGTGGAATGCTACTGTCTACCTCTAGTACTGGCCAAGGGGAAAAGAAGCCCTATGTGTCCATGCTGTCCTCCCAGGGACCTGCCACTGTCCCATACACCTTCCAAATATTTAGAGATGAAGGTAAGATCTTAATATTGCATAAGCTTTTACCAAAACAAAATAATCCATCCTGAAATGTATGTTAATGTAAGTCCTAAGGGTTAGTCATCCAAAAATTTGATGATGTAGAACCAGTAAGTATGTAGCCTTGGGACTTCAGAACAAAGATTTTCTTCTCATATAGTTTGTTCACAGAGATGGACTGTTGAGCTTCATCCCAGCAGACTTCCACAGCCGTCCATTTCCTCAACGGTTAACTGTCCCTTTTAACTTGACGTACCTAGTGCTCAGCATTGAGACTTGCAGTGAAACCATCATACACAGTCCAGAAAACCCCACTGATTTTCAGCCCACTGTGGGCATTCTTGGGTTTACAGTACAGATACGGACATGATGGAGAACAGAGTTATAAATGCAATAGGGAAATACAATTAGCATCTGACCTGCACGCATTAAACCATGTCACGGCTAGAAATAGCCCTATTGGTGGCATTAGCCACCAACTCCCTTGGGCACTCTGGCCATGCAGAAGCAAGCGCCTGAGCCCAGAGGTTGGAAGCAAGACCAGGAGCAGCTATGCCCCCACAGCCCCTCCAAAGCATCCAGCTGGGCCAGGCAGCCGAGCCATTTCTGCCAAAGCCAAGGCAAGCTGAAATTCTTCATTAATGTGTGGCAAGTGCTAAATCCCCCAGTGTGAACCCTGCACTGTTGTGAAGAAACTACAAATGGGGACTGGGGTAGCAAGACCAATAAAAGCTCCAGAAAGCCCCTGTTGCTACATGCTTTTACCTCCTGTGCATCCTCCAACACATCAAAACTTGTTGGGTTTTTCCTTTAAACCAGTGCCACAGCAGAGGCCTCCACTACAAAACCACATAACGGCTGAGACCAACTCCAGCTCCTGGGATCACCTCTGTTCCCCCAACAGTAAAGATGTGGGTCAAACCAGGTAAGACAGCAGATGTCTTCAATGAACTTCAACACACATTCTCTGCTTTATCAAAGGTCCTCTTTTTTGGTGCCCCTATGCTTGGGACCTCTTCCTGGGGGTGCTGGAGAAGGTGCAGCTGCCCAGAGGCAAAGCCTTCAAGAGGCTGGGACCCTTCCAGGGTAAGACAGTGACTTCTGAGCCTTCAGACCACACCACCACCAATGTTTTTGGTGACAAGACGAAAGGAAGCCAGGGGGTGCAGCAACCTTTGCAGTCACCCTTGCTCCGTGTGCCCTCCTCACCTTCTGCCTGCTTCCTAATCTATGTCCGCAGCCCTCAGCGACCTGTCTGCCTGCGGAGAAGGAGCCCACCTGCTCTTTAGCAATCTGTAACATTTTGTCTTCTCTCCTTCTTGTGTCTCCTGGCATTGTTTGGGATTTTTCCGCTTTTCGCCTGTACGTACGAGAGACGCAAGAGGACCAGTGCCCTCGCAAAGCCCAAGCTGCCATGACATCCCATCACCAGACCCATCCTGCCACAGCGCTTAAACTCCTGCATGGCATCACCTTTGCTTTGGACTAAGTGTGGCTTTACCCAGCTCCCCCTCGCCGCTCACACAGCCCAGGGATCAATCCCACTACACAATCAAGGAGAGGAAGGGGAAGAAATCTCCAGGAGGCACCTTCACCACCCCATGTTGGCTGTTCACAGTAAATACCATAAGGTTTGAAGGACCACTGCCAGCATCATAGAATGTTTTAGACTGGAAGGGACCTCATCTGGCCCAACCTCCCTACACAAGTAGGGACATCTCTACCTAGGGTAAGTTGCTCAGAGCCCCATCACGCCTGAAAGCATCAAACATCACGTGGGGTATGGCTCCCGGAGGCCTCAAATACACAAATATCCTCCAACATCTCCCTGCCACTTTTCCCAAAGCAGGTTTTGCATCTGGCCTACGTGATGTCCTGGCTGAACTGCTTAATCTGCTTTAATCTACATAAATTCAGTACCGTTACAGACACTGTGATGGCTGTGACGGTGTAAAACAAACAGGAGAAAACTGAAGTTACTAAAACATTTTCTCCTCTCCTGACTCACTATCAAGGTTCACTTGGGTATAAACCCACATTTCAGCCTCAAGATCATTCAAGCATGAACTTCAAAGCTGCCACAGTTTTTAATTAAACATTCATCTGAGCATAAATTCATGCTCCTAATTACTCTCAAAATGTTATATCAACTATCACTGACTTGCTAATGTCAAGTATTAAGACTAATTTCTGAAAATGGAACAGGCAGCACTGGTTTGGGTTTTTTTTCTTCAGAGGTTGTGGTCTTCACACTCCATAAAGCCTAATGGACCAGCACGCAATGGGAACATCGGTAAATGCTTTTAAACATCAACTGATGCATTCAGACTTCATATTTACTAAATAAATAAACAACCCTGGCCTCAGTATCTGCCTTTGTACACAAAACCTGCATATCCTAGCCCAAAACTGAAGTCCACACTTTAAGGGCAGGAAGATGATGATTGATTGTTGCTTTTTAAAACCTTGCTTGCACAGGCATGGATTTCACCTTTAAGCAGAAAACTGCAATTTCTGTACCTAGAAATGTATCCTGCTGTATTTACTTTACTTCTGCTGTCTGCTCCTATTCATTCAACAAAATAGATGACTCACTACCTGCTGCAGCCAGTGGGATGCAACCAGAATTGTCACTCCTATTTCCTTCAGCCACCATCTCTCACACCTCCCAGCTGGGGCATCCAGCCTCCAAACCCCCTTGCATATGTAATCCCCACAGCAGGCATTTAATGGTCTACCCCTGCTGCATGTCTGATACTCTAAAGCAAAACCACTCAGGATCCAGCCATTTTGCCATGCCCTTAGTCTTGTAATGGGTAAATACTCACAAGAAGTGGGATTAGGGTGTTCTCGCAAAGAACTGCCTTACTGGGACCCGACCACACCACACCACTGCCAAGAAAGTATAACCCGAGGAACACTGTTTCATACAGAAATTTCAGTAAATTGAGACAAACAACAAACAAACAGTCTCATAAAAGTCTGATTATTACCACTCTGGCAGGGTAGGAGCCTCACAATTAATTGTCTTCTATTCCATTTCTGTTGCAGTTAAAATACCAAGCTGATGCCAGCAACCACCTTTTCTACTGGCCATTACTGCTCTCCCATTAGCACATCCTCAACACCACCAATTCCAGCACACACACACACATTCTGTTGGGTCACAGGCTGGACTTGATGATCTTGGAGATCTATTCCAGTCTCAGAAATTCTGTGTTTCTGTGATTGTTACAACAGGAATGACGTGGGACACCAGAGATTTTGCCAGGTGAGAAATCACCAGTCTGCTTTTCTATGTTAAGGTATCATTTTTGATATGTGCTACCTACAACAAGCTCTTTGTCAAGCTCTCTTTCTGCAGGCACGCCGTCAGGGCGCTCCTCTCCTCCAGACTCTATTTCTCCATCCCAGACCTTCTGCAGCAGAGCTCTCCAGGGGTAGGCCACAACTTCACGCAGGTCCCTGGTCCAGGTCCTGCCAGCTCCTTGCTTTCCTACAGTTCAAGGCAATTCCAGCGACTCTGTCCAAGATTTTTAGCACGAAGGCACTTTAGCACTAACGCACCAAAAATTGCACACAATTTTTCCTGGGAGAAGGATTTTTTCCTTCCAACAGGAGCTGTGCATCCGAACTGTCATCCTGCAGTAAATTAGACCATTTTATAGCACCCAGTGTGATTTGTTCTTGGCTGTTAAGAGTACAGGCATGCTTATGTACATCGTTTCTCATTCAAAACAATCTTGAGGGTGCCAACCCCCTCTCCCCCCCAATAGTTTAAGGAGCTAAAACAGTTACTGATAAAAAACCAGGCTTATCCTAGTGTGAAAATTCAGCAATCTCCAAAAAAAGCTGTTTTACAAATGATGTACTTTAGCTTTGCACTTGGTTTACACATCTCTTCAAACATCTCTGAAATAAATCCCTGTCTCTGAGAAGGTAATTAAAACATCAGATACTCTAAATATCAGGTCAGCATAAGAAAAAGTGAGTCACAGAACAGGATGGGAAAAATGTTTATTTTAACAAAGTAAAATATCTGTTTGATTAAAGCAGAGCGATCATGGGCCAGACCTTCTTGTTCCTGCCTGCGCTTAACCCCAGCTACAGGCAGGGGATTTCAAGCCACTGGGGACTAAGGACCACCCTGCAGACTGGGGACCAGGTTCTCACCCTGGCCAGGGACTCAGCACCATCCATCTCGCTGCTGTTCAGCCAAACACTGCAGCAAAACCTCTGCCCTTGGCAGCTGGAGCTTGTGCTGCCCTTTGAGAGCAATAGCACGACCACGATGCCAGCACAGGTCTCTCCGACAGCACACGTTTCCACCTCTCCATCATTTCTGGGGTTCAGAGAGAACCTCTGCCCCAAGGCACTAAAGGACACGATCGACTTGATGCACTTTCCTTCCACTTAGGGCAAACTCCACCTGCTTACGGAGCTACCTAAAGCACCCTCTGTTTCCGCCAGGCTTCACCAACGTTCTGCAAACACCATCCCCCCATATACTCAGCGTGCCTGAAATACCAGCGTTTTGACACCACAAATGGAAAATCTATGAAAAAGATAAAAGGTGCATTCAATACTCAACATCTCATTTGCTGATAAGGTGACATTTCCAGAGTTGCTCCTGTGTCCTCCTGAGCTCTCCTGCAGAAAGCTGGTTGCTCGCTCAAGCACAGCTCTTTACCTTTGGACAACCTGCTGCCATCCCTTGGGCTGCTCGTGGAGAGCAGAAGACCTTCACTGGGCAGAACAAGCACAAATTTCACTCATAGCCAATCCTCCTTTACATCTGCCAGCTTTTCCAACATGTTAAAAAGTAAAACCCTAGTAAATATTCAAAATGCTCAAAAAGAAACAAAAATAAAGTCGATTTTTTTGTTTGATTGGTTTCTCCTCAGCTGGGCATTTTTATTAATACTTCGAGGTAGGAGAGAACAACCAGAGCTTCCCCTTGGCAAGGCAGAAATCCTCTCCCAGCACAGACGTCTCTAATTGCACAGGACCAAGCTAATGCTCTGTGTTGACAGAACAAAGCCAACCTTTGGTCTGAAATATTTCTAATGCTCTGTATCAATCCAAGCTCTGATCAGGGCTGTGCAGCTGGGAGAGCTGCAATTCCTTTACTGCAGCTCCACAATAAGTCTGACGTTAAGTAAAGACGACAGGATTATTAGATTAACAAGCTAAATTGTTAAATTAGCATATTATTCATCTCCAGAAATAACACTCACTATAAAACATAGGTGAGCAAGACTATAATCTTATACTCCCTTATATGATAAAGGGAAACACATCCCTTACACCAATGCTTCCACCTAAACCATCCCTCTTCTCTCTTGTAGTTCAAAGGAGAGTGAAGACAGCAGCCCTCCTGCAGCTCAGGAAGGGCTGAGAGGTTTCCCTCTTCCCTGGATAAAACTGCCAGCGTAAAATGCCCTAACCCAGCATCAGAGATCATAAATCCCACCAGAAGTTTCTGTAGACAGTCCCTCTAGATGTGGCTTCCACCACTCCTCGTTCCCACCCAGGGAAAACCAGTGGTTAGAAAGCGCTCCCCCCCACTCTGTGGCACTGCCACCATTTGACACCAGAAAACTGGCAATGGGGGTGGTGTATCTGCTTTATACATGTATCTCCTTCACACAAAGGACCCTGCACAAGATTTTGCCCACAAGTGTTTGATGCTGTAGGTTTTGAAGAGCTCTGCGGTCGCAGGATGTCTTGCAGCAGACCACATGTCAAGATGTATCTGCACCTGGAAGGGCTTTCCCAGGACACGGGAACTGACGTCAAAGGGACATCAAAGCCTCAACAAGAGCAGATCTGGGCTGGAAGACAAGTGGACTGACCACACCAGCATGGAGCAGGTAGACAGAGATAACAACGGAGCACAAGCACGTTGAAAGGTGGTTTAAGGAGCACTCTATGGAGACCTGAGGCACTGAAGGACTAAGGAAAGATGTCCCTGACAAAGAGCAAAGTATAAAAAAAACCCCAAATCAAACCAAAACACAATACAGAAGAACAAAAACAGCCTTAGGAAAATCCTCCCAAAGCTAGTCCCACACTGAGGACAGCAGGATTCTGAGGAGCACCAGGGGGATGGTGGAGGAAAGGGATGCTGCAAGTTACCACTGGACCCCTTACAGCTTTCCCAGGCCCTCCATGAGCTTTGCTCTTTGCTACAGCACCCCCAGCACATATGGGTCTGACCCAGCAGCTCCCAGCAGCACCCCAGGGCAGTGTCTAGTCCCTGGGGATGCTCCTTCGCCCCTCTCCACCCCAACCTGTACTCCCTTTGGCCCCGACTCCTCTGCTCCTCTGCAAGTGCACATTTTTGCAGCTAAACGGCAGCAGTACAGGCTGTTCCCAGTACCATTAGCTCGTGACAGCCATGTTATTACCACCCTTTAACACCCCCACTGTGTTTCTGTTTCACATCACTGCCTATAAAACACTGCAGTGTTCGTAACTAAAATTAAATCCCCGTTCAGAAGACCCACAAGGCACCCTTTCACACAGGCCAGCTCTCTGGCAGCACCAACAGGTTGCTCCTTCCAGTTAGAAGCACTGAGCTGTGGAGGGAATGGACTGCCCACATGTGCTGGGACCACCCAGTCCCCTAAAGGGAGATGCTTGGCTCTGGATGGTGGCCCATGAAAGACACAGCCTCCTCCAATGGCCCAGGCTATCTCACCAGCTGACACCTTCTTCCAGACCCTTGTTGCTTGACAAAGAATCATTTCATTGAGGTTGGAAAAGACCTTGATGATCATCAAATCCAACCACTAACCCAGTGCAGCCAACTCCACCATTAAATCAAGTCCCTCAGCACCACATCTGCACAGCTTTGAAACCCCATCCGGGGATGAGGACTCCCTCACTGCCCTGGGCAGCCTGGGCCAGGGCTTCACAACCCTTGTGGGGAAGAAATTTTTCCTAATATCCAACCTAAACCTCCCCAGTGCAACTTGAGGCTGTTTCCTCTATCACTGGTTACTTGGGAGAAGGAACCGACCCCCATCTGTCTCCAATCTCCTGTCAGGGAGTTGTCAAGAGCAAGGTCTCCCCTGAGCCTCCTTTCCTCCAGGAGGAGAAACAACCCCAGCTCCCTCAGCCACTCCTCACAAGACTTGTGCTCAAGACCCTTCCCCAGCTCCACTGCCCTTCTCTGGCCACACTCCAGCCCCTCAATGTCCTTCTAGGAGTGAGGAGCCCAGAACTGAACCTAGGATTCAAGGTGCAGCCTCACCAGTGCTGAGTACAGGGGGACACTCCCTGTCCTAGTCCTCCGGGCTACACTACTGCTAATATATAACATGTAGCAGGCGACCACCACAAAGCTGGCCAGGCCTGGACTGCAGCAGGGAACTTTTGCAACTGCAAATGCCAGACAGAAGCAATTTCCATGTGCTTTTGCTGTATGCAGCCCAGTTTACCCCACAGCCAACCATTTCTGTGTGGTCCCAAGGCATCTTGACTTTATAGTGGCCACAAAAGGCTGCATCCACCAGTTTCAGGGCATCAGTTTCTATCACAGGCAAAGCCAGTTCCATGCAGGATACAGGAACAGATGAACAACCCAGAGCACCAGGGAGCTTTCTAAGCCTTTCCCTGCAATTACTGGGGCTGCTCATGACCTCAGACTACACACTTTGGGACGAGAGCAAGCTGCTGTGTCCAGAGCTCAGGGGCACCAGCAAAGTCTCCTCCATGTAGCATGCTCTGACAGGGCTGCTGCCGTTTCTTCTGCATTTGTAAAAAAACCTGTCCCTTCAGAACAGTTTGGTCACACGGTGCTCCCCGCTGCAGGGCGGGCAGGGCTCAACACGCTGCCACCTCCCCGGCGATCCATTCCAGAGCAGCGGACGGACACAGGTGCCTCTCAGTCTCCTCAGGCTTCTGATACCCCATTTATCTGTGCCACACATTGAACAGATGCAGTTCAACCTGGGAAGTTTCACCCACTCTCTAATCCATGTCCCTCAACAGTAACTGTCTTGCAAACTGCAGTCGAGTTAAAAAAAAAACAAAACAAAACAACAAAAACCCACAACAAAACGTCCCTTGTGGAAACAACGCTACACATGCCGATGGAAATGAGGTTTCTTGAAACACCTCTTCAGTGCCATCTGCTTGACTTCGGCTCTAGTTTCATAGTAGCAAGATCCAACTTTGGAGGCGGCATGTAAAGTGCAAGGTGGTTGTTCAACCAACCGACAGTGGGGACAGCCACAGCCACCTCTCATGAACCCGAGTTCTTAGCATCCCCCTGGCAGCGGGGACGGATGGCACTGGGCAGGAGGCAGCCACAGGAGCCAGGCAACACAGAGGGAGCCGTTAGCGAAAGCTGATTGAGATGCTCTAATTTATTTTTGTTCCTGTATAAAGAAAACTGAGAATGAAGGAAAGCCCAAATCTATTCTTGATTTCCTGGCCATTTAATCTGGGAAATTTAACTCTACGGCTGTGGATCGTTTTCCATGAAGGGCTTCCATTGTAATTCTTTAAACTGCCAATGGCATAAACCAACCACATCCACATGAATTACCTGAGCTGACTGAGCAGCCCAGCCTGCTTTCACAGCACACATTTTTCCTGGTCCCCCTGTTTTTTCATGTAAGACCAGAACAGGTTTTCTTAGATCTCAGCTCACAGCAGTACGGTATAGCGGCATATGCTGCCCCACATCCCTGTGTTTCTCTGAAGACAAGATGAGCCAGGGTGAGCTCCTGGGGTCCCACCCTGGATCTCTCCAGATTTGGTAACAACTGCTGAAGTCTCTGCTTATCCAGGCAGTTAAATGGGGCTCTCACCTCTTTCACCCCCACCAGCCCCACATCTCCCAGCTGGCAGAAAGGAGCCTGGACACAAACCCACCAAGTTCTTCTGTGTACCAATCCTAATGCCCCAAATCCAGGAGAAATTTTGGCTGAACTTCTGATGTCCATTCCTATTGCTGGCAATGGCTGAACCTGCACAGCAAGATCCAGAACAACTACCTGGTACCTTGAACCAGTTTCTAAGCAAACCATCCTTACAACCCTCACACTGCCTCACTCCTTGAGTCTCTCCAGTCCTGCTAATGTTTGTACCAGTTTGGGTCTAACCACCTTGACTCCTGACTACATGGCGAGGCTGACTGGCATCTGAACCAATTCATACTTTCAGGCTCCATATATTCATCACTCTGAGTCCCCGTCTCGGAGTGGCAGAACTAACAGAATCAAGCTGATAAAGGTACTTACATTCATAAGGTTTAGGATAAAATGCCACAGCTGCCAGCAGCTTTCACATATATCTCTTGGAGTGACTTAGGTCTTAGGAAAATAAGTGTAAGGATGACACAGGTAACCCCACATCCAGTGCTATGGAGGGCTGAGGGGCTCCCCTGAGCCAAATGACTTTGCAGCTCAAGATACTGCAAACCCAGTGTTGCACATTTCTAGCTATGTCAGCTCAAGTATCAATTTTATACCTCAAACGCTTGAGGGCAGATGGGCATCAAACTCTATTCTGTCCAGAGTTTCCATGATTTTTGTCTGCTCTGAGCAGCTCTGACACTCTTACTGTCCATCCTACCTTATTCCGAGTCCCTTTCTGTCAGCAGTCATAGAATGGTAGGGGTTGGAAGGGACCTCCAGAGATCAAGTCCACCCCCCCTGACAGGGCAGGATCACCCAGGGCAGGCCACACATGAACAGATGAGGTGGATCTTGAAAGTCTCTAGAGAAGGAGACTCCACAGCCTCTCTGGGCAGCCTGTTCCAGGCTCTGTCACTCTCACAGGGAAGTTTTTCCTCATGTTGAGATGGAACTTGCTGTGTTCCACCTGGCTACCATTTCCCCTCATCCTATCACAGGGCACAACTGAAAAGAGCCTGGTCCCCTCTACTTGACACCCACCCTTCAGATATTTGTAAACATTCATAAGATCCCCTCTCACTCTTCTCTTTTCCAGCCTAAACAGCCCCAGGGCTCTCAGCCTTCCATCAGAAGAGAGATGTCAATAAACATTTTGCAGTGCCTATGTTCCACTGATGTAGAAGACCCAGCCTTGCCCACGCAGCAACAGGATGTGATATACAGACCAACACAGCCGTACAGGGCTACAGCACGACTTTCACAACAACCTCTGCTTTAAGCAAGTCAGCTACTGGGGAGTAAAATTTTAGAACTGCTTACTGGAAGAGAGAGCCTGAGAAATGACAGGTAGAGTCTTTATCCTTCTATTTGCTTTATGTATGTCACGTGTGCCTCAGCTGCTTTGTCTGGGATAAAGACGGGATTTCTGACTCTGCTGCTAAACAGTCCCGCTGTGGCTCACCTTCTGAGCCAGCCTTGCAGGTTAGGATCAACAGAGTTGATCAGCAGATTAAACTGTATTGCTTTTATAGCTTCTCAGCATCCAAGCCTCCCCCCTCAATCAGGAATTTACCCTTGCATTGGCTCAGCAAAGCTTTTCAATTAACAAATACGGCAGCCAAATCCCTGCCTTTCCCTGCCCTCCCCAACAGACCTGCAAACTGCACCCCACTGCACTCAAAGACAATGCCATATTGCCACTGCTTGGCCAAGGACCCTCCTCCCGGGACACCCAGTGCTCACTGGTCCTCATTTATCTGCAAAATAAACCAGGGGGGATGAGAGCTCCTCCAGGAAAGGAGGGTGCCCCAGAAGACCCAACAAAGCAAACACCCTCCACACCCAGCCCCACGCACAATCTCCAGCCCCACACACCATCTCCATCCAGCCATGCAGCACAGCAGAGGCTTTAGACAGGTATTTGAAAGGATGGAGAAGAGGAGGAGGATTTGGGATTAGAAGGGCAAGGTTAAGCCAGTACCAAGGATTGCATGGGAACAATACAGCTCAGCAATGAGTAGGAGGAGGCCAGAAAGGACCGAGTGTTCTTGCTACCTTTGGCACTCAAAGGATGTGAGGGGCCAATCCAGCACCAGTGCAGCAAGCACATCACTAGTTGGCAATTAAGGAACTCCAGGCCACTGCTCAACATGGTTATCAACGCAGGAGAGTTATCCAGCCATTAAGGGTTGTATTTACAGAGAAATAACGCATACGGACACAGATCAGTGCTGCACGGCTTAAAGGAACCGTCCGAAGGTTATGGATTTTACTCGCTGTTGCTTGTGCAGTGAAACAAAGGCAAACAAAAAAATCTCTCAAAATCAGCCCAAAAAGCTGGCTGTGGGCAGGGTGCCTGCCGGAACGTGGGCAGCTCAGAGGCTGCCTGCAGCTTTGCGGGGAGAACACATATGGGCAGGGGGTGATGGCCTTTTATTCCACTGGATAAAGATCTTAGCGGAAATCTGAAAGGCTCGGCGTGAAGCCTCAGCCCCGGCTAATCCACACGGACTATGCCATGCTGTAAGCACGTCAGGAAGGACCCAAGGCCAGGCGCTGCATCCAATCACACCATGAACCTGCACTTTCAGCTGTACTAAAAAATGTTAAGATACTGCTTTATAAGCATCTCTCTCCACTGGCTGCTTCCTGCTCCAAGCTCAGGCCATCTACTCACCCCATCTCCTACAGCCAAAGCAACATCGCATCCCTCCTGGGTCACCACAGGCTTTTAACCCTTTCCCAGCAGGACCAAGTCTGACTAAAACACTAAAAGCTGCCAATATGTTAGAGGCAGATTCCTACTGAAAATGCAAGATCCTTCCCAGCAGCGAGAGCTGGCTGCAGGAGAAAAACAGAGTTTGGTCCTGCTGCTTGGTATTTAGGCTCTGGGCATCTGTAATGGAGCAGGCAAAGACGACACGTAAAGGCCCACTGATGTAGAGATGTGGGGAAAGATGCCTCTGTATTTTTCTAGAGTAAAACAAACAAACAACCTGCTCCTTGAAACCACCACAGCTGGGGGTAAGTTTTGGTACACTTAAGAAGATACAAAAATTCCCTTTATATTAGAGCCCTGATTAAGTTTATGTTGATTTTTAAGTACACTGTGGAGTCTTAAGCTCTGAGGAAGGAAGGATGGATAGAAGGAAGGAAAGCTCAGCTGGCGAAGTGCAGCGTGGGCCGATCTCCTAGGAAGCAGGGCCGGGGCCGAGGCCAAGCAGAGCAGCTGGGCACTATTCCTGGATCCCCACCAACTGCACTCGACCTTGGGCTCAAGAGGGAGTAGGCACTTTGGTGCTCAACTTTGTCCCTCAATAAAAGGGGTAAAATAACACTGCAGCTACCCCATAAAGATGATGCAATGCTTGATGCTGTATTGCAAATAGCCTCCAAAGCCTTCCTTAGATGTCAAAGCACATTTGACAATAAAACTCGCTCCTCATGCAGCCATACTCGGAGTTAGGGTCCTGATTTGCACCTTCAAACAATAGCACTCTATAATTCTTAGTTATATTATTTTTCTATAGCAAAGCGCTTTCGTTTTCCCAGTAGACTTAGGGGAAAAAAAAGGAAAAAAAAAAGCACAACTTCTTTACATTTGTAATTCAAGCGCTCCTACACAGCATTTCCACAAGACTGCTTAAAAAGTGCACTGGAAATTGTAATAAAATAGATGATCTTTATGAGATGACTCAGGCCTCTGCAGGCTTCAGCCCTGGCCTCAGATGGCTCTGCCAGAGGAACAGTTTCCTAACGGCACCCAGCGAGCTGCCGGCATTTATCAAGGATTAGGGGATGGTTCTCTTAAATATGAAAGGCAAATAATAAAATGAAGAGGTGAGGCACCAGGATGAAGACCTCTCAATCAAGAGCATCCCGATGGAAATCAAGACAACAGCAAATGGGAAGCAAGTGAGATACAGGGACCGCCCATCCTACTTGTGCACTGAGTCTTCACACCTATTCCTCAGACTGACAGCTCTCAGCTCAATAATCATTTGATTAACATCACGAGAAAGTTTTGGGTCACTTTCTGCGTGGGTGATGTCGCAGTCTCCTCACCTGCAGATGTTTATGGTACCACTATCACTGTCCCTAAGCAAAACATCTTTCAAAGTCCACCCAGGATAGATGTAAGCACTAGTCAACACTTGCCTTGGGAGCCACCAGTCTGTGCTTTCAGCCTCCTCCCTCCCCTTCCCACTGTTTGGTGATTTAAACGTTGTAAAATGTAATTCTCACAAATGAAACAGAAGTGAAGAGAGAGATCTTTCAGCTGGGAAAAAGCACACCTAGGACAGACATTTCCCCTAATTCAGGCCCTCCTTCCCGGGGCCCTGCTCCTGCCTTCCACGCAGGTAGGCTTGCTGACCCCAACATAACTTCTCTGGGTGTTGCCTCCAACCAAGCTCTCTCCAGAGAGCCCACAATGCTGTTACAAATCCATCCTAGTTACTTAATTACAAGTGAATAATTGGAGTTAATGCTCACAGCGGTAATGCGATGGAGGACTGAAGTCACCAGCAATACCAGCAGCACCAGTGACTGCACAGGAGATGACTGCAGAAGCCACAACTCATCAGCGCTGCCTACAAGACGTGAGCCTCCAGCACTTTAAACAAAGAAGAAGATGAGTAATTTCAGACAAAAGAACAAGCCCTCATCAAAACTTCTGAAACGCAAATCTCTGGACTGGATTAGGTACCTGTGCTTCAAGTCTCTTTCTTTCTTTGTTCCTTCATTTTTAAGCTTTTTACATTTTGTTCCCTTCCTCCAGATTTCCAAATTCCTACCCATCTTTGAGGAGATGAGCTGAAGTATTCCCTGAAGGCTGCTGTTCCCAGTACTTTTCAGATCAAGAAGAACCAAAGATTTCAATAAATCTAGTCCCTATTGGCCCCAAATGCATACACCCACACCCCCAAAAAAATGTCTGTTGTGATATCTTTCCTTGGCTCCTCGGGATCTCAAAGGAGATGTGCTGGACCAGAAAGAAATGGGACTTGGCAAACAAAACTCACCCTGAAAAGAAATGGCAATAGAGGGAATAAACTGCCTTGGTGTAGAGGTAGAGCCACTTGAGAAGATCAGTCACCACTATATTGACCTGAATGACAGCCAAGCCAGGCTGACATAGAGTTGGTTTCATGTTTGTGGAGGAGGGTTGTTAAGAGTAAGAGATTTCAGCAGCAACTGCAGACTGGGAAAAGCTTCTTACCCCTGCTCAGGACATGCTACCTGTAGCAGCCTCTTAACGTACTCTGGAACAATGGTACCATCCCTCCTGAAAAGGCTTATGATGATGATAAACAAAACACCTCCCCCGTGGTCCTGTCTTAAAAGCGCTTTTAAAAGACTCTTCCCCCATCAGCATTTAAAGCCTGTCTCGAAAAAAACGTCAGTAATGCACAATGTTGTGATTTAATGTAAATGTGTCCCAGTTCTGCTAAACAACAAGTCAGAAAGAAGAAGTGAAAAACACTCGATGTGACAACAGAAAAGAAGATCTTGGTTTCTCCTGAAACTCCTGGACAGCTTGAAATCACTTCGAGGAAATCTGAAATAATTTCTGCTTCTGAAATCTTAGTGCACAGGTCAAAAATACAGCTGTCCTGCCACACGCAAGCACCCTGTTTTCCTAAACAATTTTATGCAAATTGCATCAACCAGCCCTCGCTTTTCTGCTCTGAGCTGAGAGCTGTGTGGAATGCAAACATTTACTTAGAAGCGTAAAGGAAAATCTTCGGACATACAGCAAACCTGGTCCTGGGTGTCAGGAGGTTGCCAATTTGGTAACTTGCTATCGAACAACTGACTGAATAAACTAGATTTGCAGGAGGTGGGCTGAGTCTCTGCCCACCTCATGCAGTATGTGGTGGCTCTCCAGTTCACGTGTCACCTGAAAATGCTCTCCTGTACTTGGGACAAGTGCCAGGAGCAAGGGGGTGGGAAGATACTAGCTCCTCTCGCGCTGCAAACACTGAGGTTGGGAGGAAGGAAAATAGAAGTGAAACAAACCCTAGCAGAGCAGGCGGCAGGAAGAGCAGTCATTTCTCTCCTCCTCCTCCCCAAAACCCAGTATTTACAGTAAAGTATAACACCAAATGTCCCTAAAAATACAAGTTCAGACTTCCTGTGGCATTGTCTGATAGCAGCTTGTCTCCAGCTTTCAAAGCCCCACCAGCCCCTGCTGCCTCCTCATCGCCTTCCTCCTCTCTCCCCTTTATTTTCATTTTTTTCCTTTTCCTCCCCTTCTCAAACCCCTCTCTGCCTCATTTCATTTTCTGCTGCAGTCCTGGTAAGGATGGTGAGGTTTCCATCCAATACCAAGTGTCCACCTGATAAGGATGCTAGGAGGACTTGGTCAAAGCCACTTGCCCCAAAGCTTCATCTCAAGGAGAGTGCAGGGTACTTCTCCAATCGTGGCATCTGGACACAATTATTATTAAAATGAACTAAAAGCATGAAGAATAAACCAGAATAATTCAGTAAAGCAACTACATCTGATTTAGTTAATGAGAAATGAACTGCAAGGCTACAAAATTATCCCTTCCTGTAGAAGAATATATACTTTTAAGAAAGGGCAAAAAGGTGGGCTGAGAACATTTCCCATTTATGCAATGACTTCTTTAGGACCTGGCTGTGCTGCCACACCAGTATTAAGCAACACCTCCCCCCACACACACCATATACGCAAACATTAAGATTCACATTTCTCAGGTAGCTCACTTTTTCCTGCAGTCCTAAGGTTGCCTCTGCAGCCTTGTGTTTTGTCTCTTTTTAAAAAGACCAAGATGAATTGAGCATGGCTGCCATCTCTTAAACCAGATCATATATGCACATGGGCACCTGCCATGCAAGGTCTTGATTTTCCCATCTTTGCTAAGCCACCGAGCCTGACCCAGCATTTCAGGCTGAAGATTGAAATCCAGGAGAAGTTACAATCATTCCAGGATTTTTGTAACATACAGAGGAAGATCTTGTGCCACCCTTCCATCCACTGACGCTGTTCCAGGACAGGGCTCCCAGTCTTGCACTGGACACACTTCTACTGAAATCTCTCTCAGTGTTCCTCAGGATGAGGGCTCCTGAAACGCTTATCTGGACCCCACATGGTCCAGCGTGCAGAGATCCAGGAGGCTCAGCTCGGAGGGTCTCTTGCTCAGAAGGTGACAGCCCTTCTCAGGAGGGTATGAGGGCAGCAAGGCTTACAAAGGAATCACTTTCCATGGTGTTAGGAGATGCTGTTTCTTCTTCCTGATACCTGCACTATTGCTCCCAGACAAGCAGCTTTGCTTTCACACAGGCTCAACCACCTCCTGTCTGTCCCAAAATCAGTAAGGTTTACTCAGAGACTCTGTTTTCAAGGCTGAGCTTGATTTTCTGGGTACAGACCACATCTGGGAAGCTGGTGCTTAGATCACACACACACACAGCCCCAGTATTCACCTGTAAGCCAATTTCCCTTACATATGGTGCTACTACAGCGCGAGGGCACGAAGCACCGTGCCATTTTACAGCTGCCAAACCAACATGCTGACCAAACACATTCTTCATCCTCAGAAGCAAAGCACACAACCCAAAATCCTCAGTGCTTAGCTTGGACTAAAAAGATACCATCCCTTCCACCGTTTTATCCCAGCTTCCTCGGGAGCTAGCTGACCCGGAGGCTGGGCTGAACGTGGGTGCACACACAGGGTTTCACCGCTACTAGTTAACTTCAAAGACATCAAAGACAATTATTTTCTACCAACTTCATGGAAACAGGCAGCTGGGTGGAGAAGGATGCTGGACACAGCCATTCAGGAGGTTTATCTCCAGCAGCTTTTAATCCCGTTGGCCCTTTTCCCCAGTCAATTACAGCAGCCTCTATGTTGCCAGGAAAGTAATGGGAGAGAGAGACTATAGGTATAAGCAGACATAATAGAATCCTAATTTAATTAGGGAAGTACTCAATCAACCAAGAGACATAAATACAGAGGAAACCAGGTTTATTAGTTCTGGTGCTTGCAGAAATGCCCACTTCATTCCTGAATACTTGGGGGAGGGATTAAAAAAAAAAAAAAAAAAAAAATCAGTAATCTTAATAGCACAGTTCTAGTTTGCTCTTTCAGAAAAAGCTAATAACAAACCCAACCAAAACTCCAGAGCTTCTAGAAACATGGTGCTCCTAACAGGCAAGTAACTGAGCTCATGATGGGATGAGCCTGGTTCTGGCTTAGCTGTGGTTAGAGAACACAAACTACAGCTGGGCCAGCCTTATGGGAAGAAGTTTTTGACCCTGGTTCTCCAGACAGATTTACCTCAGTGTTCACAGAATGTGAGGGGTTGGAAGGGACCTCCTTAGATTATCGAGTTCAACCCCTCTGTCATGGCAGGGCCAAAACTAGGGCAGATCACTCAGACATGCATCCAGACAAGTCTTGAAAGTCTCCAGAGAAAGAGACTCCACAACGTCCCTGGGGAACCTGTTGCAGTGCTCTGTAACCCTTACAGTAAAGAAGTTCTTCCTCATGTTGAGGCAGAGTTTCCTGTACTCTAGCTTGAATCCATTGCCCCTTGTCCTCTTACAAGGCACAAGTGTCTCTGCCTTCTTGATGCCCAGCCCTCACGTGTTTGTAGACATTAAATCCCCTCTCAGTCTTCTCCTCTCCAGACTAAACAGCCCCAGGTCTCTCAGCCTTCCCTCGTAAGGAAAAGTCCCTTGATCACCCTTGCAGCCTCCATTGGACTCTCTCAAGTAGATCTCTGTCCCTCTTGAACTGGGGAGCCCAGAACTGGATACAATACCCCAGGTGAGGTCTCCCTAGGGCAGAGTAGAGGGGGTTCCTCAGTGACTCTGCCATCTCTCTTTCCCCCCATGAAGGAGGAAAGTTGGGATTGCCAGATGTAACAACGCACACCAACAGGCTTTGAGAAGAAGCAAAGCCACCAGCTACCCATGGCAGCGCTGAGCCCACCAGGGCTTGCTCCAGCTGTACAAAGCTCCATCCTTCGCTACCCCATCCTCGTTGGGGTCTGCAGGCTGAGAGACGGCTTAGCGGCACAGCGGGGGTACTTCAGGTTCACGCTTTCAAGCCTGGGTAGAGGTTTTGCTGAGAGTGTAATAACGCAAAGTGACTAACGAGGGGCTGGGGAACTATTTGGAGATTAACTAAGAATTTTGCACTATGAAAGGGCAGGTTGTAATTTTAGGATTAGAAATCTCTATTTTGGATGTCGATACCTAGTGTGAGAAAAGGGCCGGGGCAGTGGCACAATGACGCTCTAATCCATCCACGAGGAACCAACACGGCATGTGAAGAATGAGCTGTCCATGCCAAAAACTCTACAATCAGTCTGCTGCAAACTCCACCTTCTGTGTTCTCCTGTGACAACGGGTGGGCTAACACACACCTCTGTGCAGACTCCCCCTGCCTTCTTTGGGATTCTCCAGCTACAGCCACAAGACCTGAGCACCTACCCAATGTGGCAGGGTCCACCCTACCATCAGGTGGGTTCAAAAGAAGTCCTCCACCAGACAACCATCCCCACCTCTCTGTGCAGCCGCCAGGTACTGCTGACAGCACTGACAGGTACCCAAAAAAAAAAAAAAAAAAAATTAAATGCCAGATAGGGGAAAAAACCCAAACCTATATCATAGAATGGTTTGGGTTGGAAAGGACCTTTAGATCATCTAGGTTCAACTCCTCTGCCTCCCCTTTCACCAGACCAGGTTGCTCAAAGCCCCATCCAACCCAGCCTTGAACAATTCCAGGGATGGGACATCCACAACTTCTCTGGGCAACCTATTCCAGTGTCACTCATCCTCACAGTAAAAAGCTTCTTCCTAATATCTAATCTAAATCTATAGATGCAAAGCCGTGTGGTGAGACTGTCTGAGCATCCCATTCTGGCACTAACCTAGCAAGACCAAGACCACACAACCACACTGCTATTCTTCCATCCCTGCCTTGGCTTAAATGAGATACTTAACCAGCCCCAAAGGACTGGGGCCTTTCTGACATCCCAAGAAATCCCAGCTTCACTGTGCCCTTCAGGTTTATCCATCCAGGATAAGGAGGAACCCTTCGCTACATCACGACAAAGTCCTCAGTTCCTTGCACGGGTACATCTCCACCAGCTCATCCTTCTCCCGTCTCCAATAAAGACCAGCAGTTCACCATTACCCCAGTAAAGCTACAGGGGAGCAGTGACTCTCAACACTTACCATGAATATATAGACATATATATCTATCTATGCACATACATTTAGATGCATATGTATGTACATATATCTAATACACACCAAGTGCTGAACTGGAACAGTACATCCTACCTGGTTTTCACCAGCCATATGATTGCTGCTGGCTCATCAGAATAACCCCCAGAGGGAAGTTTGATAAAGTCATGACTATTTAAGCAGAAAACCAGCCCTCTTGCTGTCTGCAGTATTCAGGGCACTGTCAGAAGGTACGTTAAACACGATATTTATCTTACCAGGCACTTGCTGCTTTATGGTTTGAGAATTTTTAGCTTCCAGTTAGAGGGAATTTTGCAGCCTCAAAAACAAAACAAAACAAAACAAACAAACAAAAAAACCCAACAACCAAAAAAAACCCAACCCTAAAAAAAAGGAAAACACCCCAAACCCAACACAACAACACCAAAACAACCCACAAACCACAACAACCCTCACTGCAAGGTGATTTACCAACACATTTTCCATTTCATTTGGTTCAGTTTTCTTCCTTCCTTCCTATTTTCATCTAGTTTTTTTCTCCCCCCTTCCCCCATCCCCTTTCAGTTGACATTGCTTAAAATTTACAAAGTTTGAAATAAATAAAGCCAGACTGAAAATACACACTAAGTCTTCAATGCTGCAGAGGTTAAAAATAGGCTTTAAACCAGCTAATGTCAGCATCAGCATAAAAGAAAGGACACCCTGACAGCTCTAATTATTACATTCTCTTGTTTTGCACTTCTGAAGAGCAGCAATTAAATCTCTGCTTGGGCTTATAAGGAAAAAGTAAAGTGCTCTGCACCTGCAAAACGGATTCTGTACCATCGGAGGGTTTCAGCTCCCCAAAGCACATTATCCAGGGCAGCCTGCAGAACAAAACCCATCCTCCCCTTGCCAGCCACCGAGGATTTGCAGCCGGTTCCCGGGGAAGAATACTAATAATGGCAACCCCTCCTCTTCTGTCTTTGCTGGGTAGATTTATTTAAGAGAAAGCTCACTCACCATTTCTGGACAAAACCGTTGCAGACTCTGTATATGTGCAATGCCTGAAACTGCCATATGGTGATAAAAGTAGTTTTATTCATAATCATTTTTATTGCAGTAGCCTCCAGGGACTTGAACTAGGTCACTTTCCCATCAAGGCTCACCACGAGCTGTTAAATAAGTGGCGCACACAGGGTCCTTTAAGCATCTTTTTATAAACGAGTTATTCTGTTCATTAAAAACGTAACGAGAAACAAGAGCCACAGTTTAGGAAACCTATTTTCTGCCACTCATAAATATCAATTCTTTTGATTCTTCAGTATGCTGAGTTTAGTGCGCTCAGCTGTTCCCTCAGCAGCACAGAGGGTCTCCCATTTATTCCCATTACCTACCCTTGGGAAATCTGCTGGGACTACCCTGTCTCAGAGACCTCTACTCTCTTCTCAAGTCTGGCTGGGATCAGCTGGGAGGCTGGAAATCTCCCTGCCTCAGAGACACAGGAGTCTCCCTGATATAACCATGCAGGTTGCAACATATCCTTGCTTTTGTGCTCAATTCCAGGCTGGCACTGAGTAAGGATGACTTAAAAAAATCCCAAACAACATAAAAGATAACCTACCCAACCCCTCCTGCAGATTCATTTCCCAACAAAATTTAAATCCTGAAACGTTCCACTGAAAATATTCTGACTATTTCAGTCTGGAGGCAGGGGCAGGGTGCTGCGGGGAGCCAGGGCCCTGTGCTCCCTGTCAGGCTGAGGGACACGTCCCACTAGGGTGGCACCTACAGGTTCCGGGTTTTGGCCCCACACGGTCACTCCCCACCCTCCCTTCCAAGAAACTACATGAAAACAAAGTCAAGCCTCTCCGTAGCAAACAAACTTTTCATGTGAGTAAAAATGCTTATTTTCTTTTTTTTTTTCTAATGCAATTTCCTTGATCCAGTTTGGACCAAGAGCATCTGAGCAGCCCCCATCAGTGACGACAGAAGGACTTGGTATGCGCAGGAAGGGCAGGCACCAGCTGGGATGCCAGGAGAAGAAAGGCACAGTGTTTCCATGAAGCCAGTGGAAAAAAAAATAAATATATAGCTGGGAACATTTTTCTGGCAGAAACTGTTTGCTCATGGAAGCGAAGCACTGATAGCCAAGGCAAAAGTGAAGCTCGCTGAGCCAGTTTTCCCCTTCCCAGGGACACCTGCAAGTTGTTTTCTGTGGAAGCAGCCAGACAGGGACATAAATAAGGCTGCCCATGCCCCATCCCTGAACCCAAGCAATCACTAACACCTCCCAGTTGATCTCGGCAAGTTTTGTGTCAGCCGTTGACCCAAGGATCTCAAATCTCCTTCCAGTGGTAGATAAATCCCATCCATCCTGCATGGAGGTGGACCAGCCTTTCCCAACTGAACCACCGCTCTGGGAGTCAGATTTAGATCCTGCCTAATGTGTTCAGCACTCTGCTTAAATATTTACATCGTCTTTTTCCAGCCTGAGGAAAGGACTGAGCATGTCTAGAAGTTCAAGCAGCTTCTCCAGCTATTCTAATAAAAGACATCACCCCTCGCTACCAACCTAGCTTTTCTTCTGTCTCCGCTTCATCACGGCTACAAGCAGCACTACTTCTAAATGCTTTGCTTATTAAGTACACAAAAAACTTTACACAGAGAAGCTGCCTCTACTACAGACTTTTAAAATTTACTCCTAATTTTAAAAGTCACACAGAATTGTAATGGAACTTACTGGTGTGGGAAAGAAAGGAGTTATCCCTGTTGAGCAATAGAAAAGTGCCCTCCCCAGCCCTCTATTGCTGCCCTTATAACGGAACAAAACAACATGGTAACACCCTTGCGAGGTACTTCATCACAGCAATAATGTCACTCAAGATAAGTCAAGGGTGTGCTTCTGGTGCTTGTCTTTACCCTGTAAGTCATGAGTTTATCTTCTGGTTGCAAGGGCCAAGAATAAAAGAGCATAACTGAAGGTGCACGTGGTGCCAAGCTCCGCTCCCTGGGACAGCCGTGTATTCCTCCCGTCACACAAACTGCTCCACAGCTGCTGTTGGGCTGCAGCACGTGGTGGGGCAGCAGCAAATACCCACTGCCTGCGTGTCCCCCCAGGAGCTCCCACCGATCGGAGGGACCGGGGACCACTTTAGAGCATCGCCTGGGCTTGGAAAGCTGAGGAGCATCACTAAACAACACACAAAACATCTTACATAATCACAGAATAGTTTGGGTTGGAAGGTACCTTCACAGGTCATCTAGTCCAACCCCCCTGCAGGGAACAGCGACATCTGCAACTAGAGGAGGTTGCTCAGAGCACTGGCCAACCTCACTTGCAATGGTTCCAGCGATGGGGCATTGACCACCTCTCTGGGCAACCTGGGCCTGTGTTTCACCACCCTTAGTGTCAAAAAATTTCTCCCTTTTATCTTGTCTGTATGTCCCCTGTTTCAGTTTAAATCTATCACCCCTTATCCTGTGACAACAGGTCATCATGGTTTAGGGTCAGGGCAGCCCCTTAGACCTGTAACAGATGCTCTGTTAACCCCCCTCCCTCCCCAAAGAGGAACAGAAAGGGGATAAGGGAAAAGAGACTTAGCCATTAGAAAAGGGAACTAGAACAGCTTTCATGAAAATAATAGAAATAAAAATAGAATATGTACAAATATATACAAAACCTGTATGGAACCCAACCCCCTGATGGTAATTATGTCATCACCACCACTGATGCTGTGGAGCAGGCAGCAGGGGGTCCCAGACCAGGCCCCACAGCAGACGGGAGCTGTGTTCAGGAGCTGGATTCTGCTACCAGATTCAGGAACACACAGATTGGGATCGAGGGCAGAATGGACAGAGTCTCCTTGGATGCTCCAAGGAAGGAACCGGAAGAGGGCCTGAGCCAAGCTGGTCAAAGCTGACAAAGCGGGCCGAGAGGGGACAAAAACCCAGGAGCCCACAGAGAGAGAGAGCTGCAAGCAAGCTATAGAACCTCCAGATCTCTCTGCTTTATACCCAATATGACGTCTAGGGGCTGGAATCCCTCGTTGGTCAGTTCAGGGTCACCTGCCCTGTCCGCTCCTCCCTGCGGGTGCAGCCTTTCACTTTCTGCACCCCCAGTGTGGTGCACAAGATCCAGCAGTGGCCTTGGTCTGCACCCCAACCCTTGGTAGTAACTCTAAACATGGGGTGTTAGCACTGCCAGCAGCAGACACTGTCTGTGCAAACAGCTGCTGACTGCAGACAGCGCAGTGAGTTAGAGGAACTGAACTGAAATGTAAAATCACTGAACAGAATTAGTTCTGTTCTCACTCAAACCAGGACACAAGGCCTGCTAAAAAGTCTGTCCTCATCTTTCTGATAGGCCCCTTTAAGCACTGAAAGGCTGCAATAAGGCCTCCCCAGAGCCTTTTCTTCTCCAGGTTGAACAAACCCAACTCTCTCAGCCTTCCTTCACAGCAGAAGTGTTCCAGCCCCCTGATCGTTTTTGTGGCCTCCTCTGGACTTACTCCAACTCGTGAACTTAACTCATTAAATGTAGGGAAACACAGAAGAAAAAAAAAAACAAAACAACAACAAAAAAAAAACAAAACAAAACAAAAAAAAAACAACAAAAAACCACCACAAAACCCAACCCCACGAACATATGGGCCAGCAGCTCTGCCTGTCCTTGCGCCAGGACTCCAGCTTTTTCCACTGGTCTCCTCACCAAGAGGGCTGGACACCAAGCACTAACAACCCCAGTGCAAATACAGCTGCCATAACTTGTCCTAAATGGTGAGAACCACCTTAGACTTGTATAACACTAGTACTAAAAATCTAGTACTTGGATTTCTCTGGGTGTAAAACACCTGCTTTATTTTTTAAGCCTGATGTTTGCCCTGACAGATTTCCTCCAATAGTCATGGAACGTATTTCATACCTTACAGATGTGTTACGAAAGCCTTCTTGACCCTACGCAGTATCATTTATCAATTCCAGGTAGATCACTCTTGTGTCAAGACAGGGCTGGAAGTTACAGTCAGTCCTGAAAGATGTTCTTTTTTTGGCAGGTCTTCGGAGCCAGCTCAGCACATTCCCATCTCCTGCTTCGTCTAAAAATAATAAACCCTCTGGAGTGAGCAGTCGGATGATCCATGCGGAGCACAGGCATGTGGCATGCCCGGCCAGCTCTGCTGCTCCCACCTCCAGCCCTGTCTGGGAAATGCCAGCAGCCTGAACCAGGGCTGGTGGCTGGCCAGGGCTGCCATCAAAAGATCGTGGTGCTTGGCATGACGTGGAGATCTTCCCTTTGCTTCCCAGTAGCTGGCCACTGTCCACAGATGAAGAGGTAACTAGGAGAACATGCACCTCACCCCACGGTACCCATAGCATAGAAATGGGATGTTCACCTGGCCATCCAATTCACACACCCCCTGGGCCTGCTGGTGGGGACGTCACCTGGTAACCCACCTCAGCTATGGAGATGGTCAGAAAGCAGCAGAGTTAAACCAAGACTTTCTCTGTTCAGCCAGAATTACTCACACCTGCTGGCTTTATGGACAAAATCAGTGCCCTCAATTTTTTCTTTTTTAAACATGTAAGGGTACATATTGTAAGGGACCTTCATCTGGTCTATTCCCCATCCAAGGCAGGGCTACCGCGATCACGACGGCTCAGGTGCCAGAGCCAACCCAGGGCTTGAACCACACAGACGCTGCAGGACACTACCAGCCACCACAGTGACCCTCCACCATCTTCAGCAGGTCAACAGTGCTCTCTGGCAACCAGCTAGAAATTCAGACTTTCAATAAAACCAAGAGCTATCAAATTTTAATGCTCTATTATTGGCACAACTATATCTGAATTCCAGGAGGCATTCTCCAGGCTGGTAAATCTAATCTTCTACCCACGACTTTTCAATTTGCTGCTGTAATATAGGTGCATCCTGCTCCTCTGAGCAGCAAGTATGAGATTGCTCTCTCCTTCAGTGTGATAGAAGAGCGTGCATCTCACTTAGGTCCCTTTTGCCCATCTATTTCTTGCAGATACGCAACTGAACACACTCCAGGATTCTCCCGGAACAGTCTGCGAGAACACAGTGGTTCATCAGAGTGGTTTTTTCATTACAGTCGTTTGCTCCCTGACTCCTACAGCCATTGACTCCTCCCACGCTCACAAGAGAAAATGGTCTCAAGCTTACACAAGGCTCTTGTTTGAACCTCGATCCTGGGACTGATGTCGTTCATTCCCAAGGTATTAAGAAGAAAACAGGTATTAAGGGGTTAGACAAGGTCAAGAAAACACCACAGACAGGGCTTTGCCACTTGCACAGGGGGTGGGCACCAGCAACATGCAGGGTCCACCACCAGGTCCTTCTGCGACAGGCCACTTGTCTGTCAGAGAAGTCACTCATTCATCTCTTTGCATCACTGCTGCCTTTTTGTTCTCAGAGACACCATCCCTAGCTGTTCTCAAAGCAGGCAGGAAAAGTAAAGCTGACTGGGTAAAATGCTGTTTATTTAGGTAGCACAAACGAACCCTCAGGCTACGCTGAGCTCAGCTGACCTGACATATCAAAGCCTTTGACTGCTTTCCAAGCACTGACAGCAAGGACCCTGCCACAGCAATGCTGACAGCACTTGGAGAAGCACCACAACATACAACACTCCTAACAACCCTACAGTCACATATGGGGGGGGGGGGGGGGCACCCCTCCAAAAAAACAAACCCCCCCAAGGAGCTATTCTCCCCAGAGGGGCGCTGGCTTTTCCACCA
>JAAGNO010003272.1:0-25198 GCA_033439905.1 Ceryle rudis | reverse complement strand
ACGCAGCAGCGAACCAACCCACCACAACAAAACCCCTAACCACACATCACACCGGGGGAGGGGGGGGGGGGGGGGGGGGGGCCGAATCTATCCACAAAAATAAAGACCCACAAAGAGCTATTCTTACCAAAGAGGAGGATGCTTTTTGCACAACTCTGTGATGGTCTTCCCTGAAGCCATCATCAGTTCTTCCTGGTCCAAAAGCAGTTTGCCAACAAAAGCAGTACAGCAGGACATGTAATAACCAAAGCTGTTTGGGTGACACCTTACCTGGCCATGGTTGAACCCACCCATGGTCAGAGCTGAACCCACCCCCCTCAGGGTCAAAGCCTGGTACCTATTGGTTTTCGCGGTTCACTGGGGAAAAAGCACCAGAAGCCCTGCTGCTTCTACAGCAAACCCACACTACCCTGTCCACTCTCTCAGAAATCAAACACACCCCTGGACACTTGGAAGATGGAGGAACAGCAAAATTCAGTTATTCCTCCCCACAGAGGGAATGGGTTTTAAGCAAACAGCCGAGGAAGCAAAGAGGGGGTGAGGGGAGGGATGCAAAGCAGCTGCCTCATAGAGTTTAGTCTTTAATTAAAAGGGTCAAACAGAATGTTTTGAACACCACGTGGGTAAAATTTAAAGCGCAGTTTGTAAAATGAGTTTTCATCTTCAGACGTGGGTTTTCATGTATTAACAATAAATACAATTTTCTTATTGCTTCCACAAGCTCCAGCCATGGTTAAAAAAATCACAGCTTTTTTTTTTTTACAGCGGTGCAGCCAAAGCTGAAATCAAACCGTCTGCACAGAAGCCATTCTCTGCAGATCACAGCTAAAACCTGGGTCAGAAAAAAAATATTCTTTCAAAGCTGTGCTGAAAAAGGACCATTTTCCACCAGTGATGCCAACAGGTACCAACAGAGCAGGACCTAGCCTGGTGACACACGTATGCCACAAACTGTGGAGGGCGCACAGGGACAGCTCTGAATCCACTTGCTCCATTTAAAGCCAGCACAAAGGCCAAAAGGCCATCCATCCATCCATCCATCCATCCATCCATCCATCCATCCATCCATCCTTCCCTCCCTCCCAGTACTTTTTAAAGGTGCTTCCCAGATCACCTCCAGCTAAATTCACTGTTCTCCCACTGCAGTCATCTATTACCCAATCGCCTTCCGTGCCCTCCCTGGGGGCCGCAGTGAGGCTGAGCGCTGCGGTCCCTAACAGGGTATTACATACTGTAATTAGTGCAACATCAGCGCCCAGAGCAGGGTGCTTTGTCAGACCGACCCTTCCTTTCACGGCACAGGTAACAGAAGGCCACAAGGCTACTCCTGGGACCAAGTGTAAGCCCAAACAACAAACTGTCACACTTCCCAGGTTTTTGAACCTGCTCCCATGGTGGGGCACACACCATAAATTTGTGAGAGCAAGAGCAGCCTCTGCCCCCTCCCAGGAACAAGGTCACTCCCTCACCTGACCCAACCCTTCCATCTGTGCAGCCAAAAGTGGGTCCAGAGAATCAAAGAAACGTTTCAGTTGGAAAAGACCTTCAAGATCATGAGTCCAACCATTAACCCAACACTGCAAATCCCATCACTAAACCATGTCCCTTAGCACCTCATCTACATGTCTTTTATGTAACTCCAGAGATGGGGACTCCACCACCTCCCAGGGCAGCCTTGTCTAGGGCTTCATAACCTTTTCAGTGAAGTTTTTTCCTGATGTCCAACGTAAAACGCCCCTGGCACAACTTGAGGCCATTTCCTCTTGCCCCACTGCTTGGTCTCTGTGAGAAGAGACCAATCCCCACCTCACTACAGCCTCCTCTTTCAGGGAGTTGTAGAGAGTGAGAAGGCATCCCCCAAGCCTCCTTTTCTCCATGCTCAACAACCCCAGTTCCCTCAGCCACTCCTCACAAGACTTGCCCTCCAGACCTCCTCACCAGCTTTGTTGCCCTTCTTTGGACATGCTCCAGCTGAATCTTCTCCATGAGGGATGTGACCTCCCCCAAATGCTATTGAAATGCAGAGCCAGCCAGCACTAGCACTCAGAGCTGACAACAGCCCTGTGAAGGCTGTGAAGCTCCTCCTCAGCTGCAGGCACGTTGCTCTGCACCACTGCACATCTGTGGGGACCGATGCCTGTGGAGCCCTCCTGCACCTGAGGATCTGGGTCCCCCATGACCCCTTTCTTACCCAGACCCTATGTACTACACCAAGGACCCACTCAGAGCTTCGCATGGCTGACAAGGCTGTTCAGCAACGCCCTGGGGAGACGGGAAAGTGCGGCTTTGGCATCAGTTACCCAAGAAAATTAATAAAGTGAGCAATGTCCCCATTGGGCTGACAATACCGATGAGCAAAGAGAGGCACAGAAAGGTCAACAGCCCAGATTGTACCAAAACCACGTGACACCACAGAAAGATTCAGCTCTTCAATCTCAGTCCTGTGCTTTAACCACACACATCTGCCCCTTTTCGAGCTGTAGCCCACTGACTAATCCTGCAGCAAGGAAAACCCAGAATGTCCCTTTTTCCACAAACAAAAGTTTCTCAGCACCACAGTTTGATGACTTAAATAGCAACAAAAGTCACAAGGAGTCACTATTGAAAACCCATTCAGAAAGATGCCCAGTTAATTACCAAACCACCACAGAGACCAAAGTCATCCCAAAAGCATCAACAGAGCAAGCAATGAGTCATCTCAGGAAATGCCAGGAGCATCTCTGTCACCAGCCACAAAGGCAAGGCCAGTTTTTGCTCCAGACAGGAAGAAAAACAGTGGATAATATGAAACGGACCACATCAGCCACTGGACATGAGGTAGTAGAACATCAAGATGGCCTGCAAAATTTCTTTGTATCACCGAAAAAGAAGTGGAGATGTTTTTCAATATGTTGCTGTGTAGAAGCATCCTACTTCCCTCATTATCGCTTCAGAGAGTGCACAAAGAACGCTCCTCCAAGAGTAAATTATTTAGGCAGCCATCTCAGCAAGTTATTTCCGCTCATTTCCAAGGAACAATACAGCTCGACCTGGGATTTAAACCAGCAGCAACGAAATGATGCCCAGTTGACTCCACCTCCAGAGAACAAGCAGAGGATGAACACAGAACACCATGAATCCACCACTATTACCAGAGGATGCAGCGTACGCTTGATGTGGCTTAAACACGGGCATGAAAGTAAAGGAGCTCTGGCTCTCCAGCCAAACCTGCTCCATCTTCATATTCTGGATGGATTTCCTCCTAGAAAACAGTTGGGTTTTCTACATTCACCTGAATTACTCTAATCTTCTTGTGGCAGTCTAGAGGATGATGCAAGTTAAACATCATCGTTCGTCTGCAGGTTTTATGAGGCAATAGGGCTGCCAAATCAGAGCACCGCGACACTAGGATCCAACAGCTGTACCTAGGGCAATTTCAGTTAGGGAAAGATAAAAAAAAAGACAGAAAAGGAAAAAAAAAGAAAAAACAGATAAACTATACATTACAATAGGGAAGGGAAGCAAGAAATGCAGCTACTACTTAAGACAAAAGTCGGTCATTTGCCTATTTTGATGCCCTCTTCAAACCAACATCATGTTCCTCATGTGCCCTCTGCAGCTGTTTAACTGCAGAGTGGAAAGGATGCAAGAGAAGAGAGAAAAATCCCAGGGTCAGAGCACAGAATCCACTTGCCCGATTGCAAGAGACTTTTTCAAAGTTACAGAACCACAGATAAGACCTGGCCAAAGCCCCCAGCAGCACTGACAGCAGCCCAGACGTTCCTCACAAAGCTTATTGAGATGGCTTCAAGTCTCAAGCATATGAACACTGCATGGAAAAAGCCTCTGCTATGATGTGACAGCCACAGCAGGCAACAACCTGATACCCTGACCCTGATTCACTCTAAAGTGGGTGATGGAAAAATGCTCTAGAATGAGACTACAAGAAAATCAGATCTATTTGAACATTCGCCACAACAGAAGCCAATCCTCTCTGCTGCCACCAAACTCCAGTGGGATTATATAAAGTTAAGCCAGAAGAAAAGGGGGGAAAAAAAAAAAAAAAAATCAGAATTGTCAGTAAATTCAGCTCTGCAGCCATTTAACAAGACTGCAATTCTTCTCCAGAAATATTTTCTCAAGAACCAGCCTGAGAATTAAAAAGATTCAGAGTCCATCTATCTCCAGCCCTTTATCCTTTTATCTTCCTCAGCACAAGATCCAGAGTCCAGCTCAGGCAAACAGCCACCAAGGCTGGCCCCCATCCACCCAGCTGAAACAGCCCCACCACAGAGGTCCCTGTTCTTCAGGTCACCTGGCCAAGTGGCCAAGAGGGACTTGCTGCTGCTGCTCCCCAAGGAGAGCATTTGGGAGATGACGCTCTCTACAAACCTTCTGGTTTTATGTTTGTCTCAAAGGCATGTACATTCAGCAATTAAATATTAGACGCATTCCATGTCCAGAAATACAGGATTTTTTTGCCTTCCAAAAAAGGAAGACAGCTTTAAAGCCAGAAAGCCCTTGGTGCATGTGGAAGCAGGGCTGAAACCTGGTGGTCAACAAGCCAGTGCTAAGGAGTGTACTTTTAAAACCTGCACCTTGCAAGCTTTTGGCAGCATTTCTTATTTTGTCTGGACCTCATCACAATTATTTTTTTCTTTTCTGCTCATAACCAGCTCATCACAACGGTCTCTACCAGGAACTAGCCCTGAAGACAACTTTTGGAAGTGTCAAGCAGTGTGATGGGAGAACTACTGTCTCTCAAGGAGAGGAGGAAGAGGAGATCCTCCCCAGTGCCCAGTGCAGCTCCCTGCCTGCATGAATAGGAGCCATCCAAAAAAAAAAAAAAAAGAAAACCAAACCCATCCAAAATTGTGTTGAAATTGCAAACACCCAGTAGCAGAAGCTCTTCTAAGGTGTGTGCAGAAGCTCAGCTCTCAGCTGTCACGCTGGGCCCGTTCCCCATGCTTTGTGGCTTCCAGGTACACTTGGTGGTCCTGCTAAGTCCGTGATACCCAGAGTCAACACCTCCTGTAACCAGCAACCAAATACACACCAACATACAGCAGAGCTGAGACCCCAGAGATGGCTTGGGCAGAAGAGTTGAAGCCTCCAGCTGTAGTTCCTACACCAGAGAGGCTTCACATTAGCCCTAATGAAGAGATAGATTGAATAGAATTTCTTTTTGATCTGCACCTCTGCTACACGTACAAATCCCTGTTGTAGGACAGTCGGTGCCCATCAGGGTTGGAAGGGAATGTCAGTCAAATGGGACCTTGAGTTGGCACAGGAGCTGAAGCCACAGGCAGGCTCCTCATCGCAGGCAGCAGCAAAGCCTCCGACTCGCCTGCCCTCACTTCCTCCCGACCCAGTTCCAGGCTGCTAAACTGGATTATGGCTCCAATTGATCCACTTGGTTTTCCACTTCAATTTTGCTGGTGAAGCAGTGAAAGAGGTCATCCCTCTGCTGCGACTGCTGAAGCAGCTTCCTACCCACCAAAGAATGGAGCTTATCTCCTTGGAGCTCCTTGCTAGTAACCAAGAGCTCAGACAGCAAAAATATCTTGGAACTATTAAAAAAAAAAAGGAAAGTGTGAGAAACTACACATGTTCCTGGATACACAGAGCACCCAATCTGTACTCACAAGGCTTAAAAAAAATATATATATATATAAAAAATAGGGCTGCGAGTACATACTACAGACAGTATTTTATTCTATCTCTACAGCATAGTCCACACCAGCATCCATCACCCAGATACCGATGATGTGCTGAAGGACAGACATTTATTGTCAGCAGGAGATACCCAGTGCAGCTGAGGATTCTGCAATTACTGTTTCTTAGAGAAAATGAAAGATTTATTATTCACATAACAGTCAATGAAGGTCTTTTCTGGAGTAGAAATAGTGGTTTACTTACAGGCCTTCATCTGCATGTCACATTGTATTATGCAAGATTAAGTGGTTTAATTTTTTTCAAGCTGTGATTCTAGGTAATGTGGGGAATCTCCAGCAGTAATTAAAAGGACAGAGGGTACTTGTACTCTCTGCTGTGCCCTCCCCAGGCAGCCTGGCACAGGGGTACCAGTGGGGACTCCCTCCTTCTACCCAGACAGCTTGTGGCTGTACTGCTTCCAGTTAGGAAACCACAGGTAGAGAAAAATTTATATCCCATCTTTGGAAAAAGGTCCTCAGCTGAGATCAAAGCAGTTCGCTATAATTGCAGCAAGAAGGCTGCAAAATGAATCCTAATTTATCAGTAGGGATTCTTCACCCCCCTAAAGTATTTACCATCTACAGCAGGCAGGAGAGGTAGGAAGGTAGGAGAATAAAGATCCATCGTTAGAGAAGCTGCCCTCACTTGCGGCTTTGCCATTAGCTACAACAGGAATGCGAAATGCAAGATAAAATCTCAGTGCTGTAGGTTATTAGATGACTCCCTTAAAAAAAAAAAAAAAAGTCTTTTAAATGCAGAGCCCCGCACACCCAAAGCCACGGGACCCCACCGCTGCAACCCTCCTGCATTCACTCCATCCTCTTCCTCCCAGCTTCTTCAGAAAGCCAAGACCAGACTGTTTAACTCCAGCAGAAATACCAGACCAAAGCAGAACCTGACAGACGAAAATTGCAAGATCCAGCAACTACAAGATGAAGATGGACAAAGCCTAATGGGAAATAAAGCGCAGCATTTTGAAGTGAGAGCAATTAGTCACCAACAGGGATTAATGGAGGAGCAGAGGAATCGCTGGTGCCTGAAGGGTTTATACCATAATTAAAAGTTTGATCCGAATACGGCATCCAACCCGCCGTTGGGCCTGTGACACATCAATTAACGGGTGGAGTCCATCATCTGCCAGACGACAAGGTAAGTCTGACCACCCCGAAATCCAGGATTTCACAAAAACAGAAAACTCTTTGACAAGGATCGTCCTGCTCTGCACTAACCCACGCCATGCCATGCCATGCTGTGCCGTGCCGCTGCCCGGCCCCAGGGGGACAAGTGTGTAGGTGAGCTCTCACACCTTCATGCTTTCAGCAGCGAGTTCCCCAGCTGCAGGATGGCAGGCAGGCATTACCCAGTGCAGCTGCCCTTGCTTACAGCAGGGGAACATCTGGCCTATGGTTCCTTTTTATTTGTTTCCTACCAGAAAAACATCCTCCCTGCGTGCAGAAAGTACTGGCCAACAAAGCTGCTGCAAGTTGTAACCCAATGGTCAAATGAACTCATGGAGCTGCACCCTCTTGTTGACACTGATGAATCCTAAAGTGGATTTAATTCTCAGTTAAAAAGCCCAGGAGGCACCCTGCCACCACACCAGCACTGGAGGACGAGACCTGCCTCACCCCATCTCCGCTGCAGTATCTCAGGGCTACATCATCCGCCTCATCATTAATATGGACATATAAAATGACCCCATCGTCATCAATAAAATAGACAAGTGAATTCCAACCTTCTAAAAACGGATAGAAATGATCAACATAACCAGCCGCAAGCCCTGCCACAAGCAGGCATCAGGTGCAGCACTGCTTGTCATTGAATGGTTTGGGTTGGAAGGGACCATAAAAATCATCTAGTTCCATCCCACCTGTCGTGGGCAGGGACACCTCCCGCTAGAAGGCTGTTGTCCATGCCACTCCTCATTCAGCACCAGCCTTGGCCATTCAAACCCATCCCTCATGTTCTCCAATATACACTGGATGTATTTCAAATGCTGTCCGAGTCTCTTGAAGAATTACTTACTGTGCTGAGGTTTTCACTCTCCCTCTCAGCGCCTCGCAAAGACACCCTAATTTAAGTACCTTCCACTGAAGAGTCGCACCAGACCTCCTGCCTTGGTCCATGAGTGCTCCCATCCAGTCATGTCTGAGGAGCAACATCACTATAGCAATAATGATGGGGACTGGACCAGCAGGGCCATTTGGGGAGGAATCTGACCAGTTCATCACAAGTGCACCTGATCTGTAGTGTGATGACAAACTCCAGTAGTCATGGCTCTGGTGCTTGAATGCTGAAAATCCTCTGCACTGCATCCTCTCTTTTTTAGCCCAGCTCCTATCCTTCCCTTCTCTGTGAGCTCCTGGGGGAACGTGGTTCCAACTCCCCATATTTGAAAATCCAGGGGTAGGTGCTGCATCATTTAGAAACACCAGATGTAGACATTTCCAGGATTTATCTATCATTTTATAGAATCATAGAATACCAGGTTGGAAGGGGCCTCAAAGATCATTTGGTCCAACCCTTCTTGGAAAAAGCACAGTCTAGGTAACAGAATCTAGGCAACAGGTATAATAATAATAATAGGTATGATTCTATTAGGTACATATTCTTCCAACCAGCCTTGGAAGAAGTCCCTCTAAATTCATCTAAATGGGGTCTGACCTCCAGTGATTCACTTGTGGGTCCCACTCACGCCTGTACATGGTTATCCCACCCACATTACCCACTGGCCTCGGTCCACCCTGCTGTAAACCAGCCATGACGACTTATCCTCCGTTTCAGATGAAATATCTTTTCTTTGTAATGTTAAGGGTATCGGAAACCCACCAGGCACACACCTCCCACACCAAGCCTGCACCAGCCACATTTGTCCTATCAACAGTGCAGGGACAGTGACAGCATTCAATCCAAAATCCCATCAGATTGATCTTAAAAGTCCCACACTTTAGCGAAATGAATGCAGTGTTGCTCCTCACATTCCTAGATGCTCGGCTATTCAGCACTCAAAGCCACCAACTCCCCCCACACCATCCACAGAGTGTTCTGGGAAGCAGCATGATGCTGCTGCTACAGCCCCACGCTGCCAAAACAAGCAAACGGGCTAAAATAGTGATACCGTAATAATGCAACCCAAATATGAATTAAAAACTCCAGGTGAATTCCCAGGATTGCAACAGGCTGCTGTTGGGGAGAAAACCTTCACAAATGTGGCTGCACAGCTGGGTGACTCCTTCTCCAACATGCTGCTCTATAAACCAAGTACCTATGATGATTTTGCTTTGTGCTCCTTCCCTGATAATTAAAATGAATCATATAAATGAGAGGCAACAAGAAAACCTTCCTTTTGAAAAAACTTGGCACCCTCTGGACCTGAGAATGTCACCCACAGCCCACCTCTGTGCAGCCACACAGGATCTTCTCAATGTTACAAGATAAATAGGGTCAAAGACTCCAAGTGTCCTTGGTCCAAGTGTGTTTCCCTGGTTCCTTACAGCACTAAGGAGGAAGGAGATGCAGCATAATCCCTCTGCCTGCAAATGGGCACCACACTGCCGCTTCAACCCTTCATGGAAGTTTTAAGCTGAATTTAGATGCTGCACAAACTTTGGGCCCAGGCTGAATCCCACCTGTGAACTTACCATGGGAGTCTGATCATCACTTCAGCAGTTCTTCAATGCAGGAGAATAAAATACATAAGAATAAAAAAGAAAGTGCATCCATCATATACTCAACCACCCCAAACATGCAAGCTAAAAGGGAGCGAATAAAGAACTGTATTTTCCCCTTTTTCCTCGGCCTAGCATTAAAAAGACAAGATACCTTCTTAACTCTAAGCCTCTATGAATGAAAAACTGGCAGAGTCAATAAAATGTGAAGTAAACTTAATTCATTTTTACTATATGACCTACTTTCTGCAGGTTTTGATTCACATGAGCAGCTAGAGCTTCAAGGTGGTGATTCGGCAAGGTCTGTTCATTAAAGTCATTCTTTTCTTTATGGCTTTCAGCTTCAAGGGATAAGAAAACACATTTCTATCAGAGGCATTCACCGAAAAGGTCCCCTTGGCACAAATTTTGCAGCAGCCAGGGAAAAAGGGGTATGAATGTAAATGCTGCTTCAAAACTGAAAGATGATAGGAATGGAGAAATGCTTAATTGCCAGCCTCAAACACCCACTGGCTCCCACGTGAAGCCCTACAGGGTGGGCAGGGATGCTTGGGGGGTACAACCAGGGTGATGGTCCCCACTCCCTGAGCATCCCCTCGCTGCGGCTGTGACTCAGCTGCCTGCCTCCCAGGCGCCCAGCCACCTTGGATCCCTGTCTGCCCTCCCAAGGAACAACATCATCTCAGTGCCTGTTTGCTCTGACAGGTCAGGATGAGATCCCAGGGCACAGGGCCAGGACCCCTGTAACACTGCCCTAGCAGCAGCAAACCCCTTGGGACTTCCATCCCTCCCACCCTCTTACTCTCTGATAATTGACACAGCCCTGACAGCTTAAAAATTATTTCCCACCCCCTATCCCTGTCTCCAGAGAAAAAAAGGAATTTGAAATCATCTGCTGGCTCTTAGCTCTTCATCACACTCAACTAGTCCTGGAGCAGTAGCTGGGAATGGATCTTAGACAAAAAAGATTGTGGAATGTAATTTTCCATTTTGACTCTAGCATTCTCTCCCCCCTGCATTGCAGCAGCAGCATCTGCAGGGTCTCCCTGGCCACCACCCCTGCCAAAGGCTTTCTTCTCTGTGGTACACCTACGCTTGTAAGCCAGGGACAGACAAGTCTATGCAGTTTCACGGGAAAAAAAAAAAAAACAGTATAATTTTATTTCCTGACCACGTGAGTGAGAGTAAAATAAAGAGGAGCATGGTTAACTTGGAACAGGCTCATAGGCACAAAACACTTCCCCCGTATTCACCCTTAGACACCCAAGCAGCTCCATTTGACTTCAAAAGGGCTGTTCCTATGCTTGGGCCAAGCATGTAAATAACCGCATCAGGAACTAAAATGGACGAGACTGAGCCAGTTCTCATTAAGTAACAGCAGAGGTGATCTCCTTTCCCTACCGCAACACCAAGCAAGCTGGGTGCCTCACCTCTACACTGCCCAAAATCTGTCAACCTGGGGGGAGCTCAAGTTAACCAACAAAATTTGTCTGCTTTGCAAGAAGACATCTCATTCTGTTCAAAACAGTATCTGTTTTGACATGTTTCACAGGCCAACCCTGACATCATGTAGCTGTTCAGAGCAGCATCCCTGTTCCCTGTGCTGCCCGGGGCAGCCGGGATCCCATGGGGCAGGGAAGGACGGATGAACACATGGATCCCTCTGCTGCAGTTTTCACTGGCTGCTCAGTCCCGGCTTCAAGTAGCTCCTGCAGCACAATGCAAGATTAGCAAGAAAAAGTATTTTGACAAAGGTTGTGAATGTCATACTGGGACAATGCGGCTCTGCGAGCAAAGCTGGAGTGAGCCACCACTCGCTAGAGTCACCGCGGCAGAGATTGGTCACAGGCCCTCCAGAAGAATTTGCCAAAATAATTGTAATTAGAACACAATTGGTTCATTCCTGCGCTCTCTTTTCTCTCATTTTCAGCTTCGCTCCAGCTGGCAGATAAAGGGCACTGTCACCCCCTGTCCTGCAACGGGTGACCCTGAGTTCCTCAAGGAGCAGGAACACTCAACCTCAGCAGGGTGCTGGGGCTGGGAAAGGCATGTGGCTGATACAGGGGAGCCTTGGAAGACCTTTTGTTAACGCCCTCCATGTCAAGCGAGGAGAGCTGGCTGGGGCAGCATGAGCTCGGGCTGCAGGGACACATGAAAAACAAAACAAAATCCCAAAAAGCCAACCAAAGCTCAAAAATAACACATTTCCCATACAGGTATTGCATTATATACATATTTTGGGATAAGAAAACAAGCAAACAAAAACCACTAAAACCCCCAAACAGACAATGAAAGAAAGAAGAGTTAAAAACCAGAAGGTAAGTTCTTCTCCACGGAAATTATCAGTTGAGTACTTTTGGGTCAGAAGAGTTTCCTTCCCTTTCTGAGAGAAAATATCCTTCTTGCAAAAAGGCAGAGAATGATTTCTGTGTTGAGCCTAGAGAATGAAAGACTAAATCCTCTGAAGCTCAACTGAATAAAATGCTATACGAGCTTTTAGGTGGAGCTGAGACTGACCTTCAAGCCCGGCCTGGCTAACCCTAACCTTCTCATGAGGGAGATTAAATAAAAATAAAAAAGCATGCCCTGTGCCTTGGTATTCTGATGGACACAAATAACCTCCTGGCATCAGCCCTGGCCTGCCAACGGTCAGTATATTCACGCCTTAATTTACTTCTGTCACCTTGAAGCAAAACAGGCAGTGATATGAGTATTTTTCATCTTCTGAATGCAATTGGGGGATTATTCAAAAATAAGTTGCTAACGGCCTCCTAGGAGACATGAAAAGGTCATGGAGCAGGCTGCAAAATACTTTCCCAGCCTTCCTCAAGAATATTTAAACCTCCATGGTTTCTCTATTTTAAGGCCTTTCTTTGGGACTTTTTCCAAAAGTTCCCAAAAATAATCAATTAAAATGAAAGCTCTTCACAGGAGGACACATAAGGACAGCAAGCGTCGGCAGGAAAACAGATCTCAGTACTTCTATGAACTCTGGCAGCAAAGACCCGGGCAGATGGAAGCAGCAGCAGTGAGGGAGCTCAGCTCAGCGTGTGCACGAAGCCAGAAGGAGGGCACCTGTGACACCCAGCACCGGCCACCTTCCTTCAGCACCACGCTCGCCGCCCCTCCACCTCTGCCGGAGCAGAGGAGCCCCTCCGAGCGGAGGTAAGGGCGGATCCAGGCAGGCCTGTGGTGCCCGTGCTGCAGGCAGGAGACACCAGGGTGGAAAGCGAGAGCAGAGGAGGGGCGAAGGGTACAGGGCAAGCAGCACAACCCACCGGCCTGGTGCCAGGAAGCTGCCAATGCCCAGCGTGGAGACGCTGCGGTACAGCGGTCACTCAGCTCGGCGTGCGGCAGGAGTGGAGCTGCCCATGAGTCACAGCTCTGCACCACTCACTGCTGCCCACTGCCCTCCCCATCTCACTGGCTCCAGTATTATTTTTATTATTTCTCTCTCCTTTAGGTTTTTTTCCTCCTCCTTTTTGGACTCTCGGTCTGTTTGATCGCTAGCCAAAATACCTTCTGCAATCAGGGAGATGGAGGAGCCTGCTGGCCCCGGCCCCAGCCCACTCCCCGTGGCCGCAGCGGAGAGGCACGTGACACAAGGACTTCTATTTTCCACACATTCAATCCCAGAAACTCCTTGAAGGAGATTTGCTACAGGCTGCAATAACAAAGCAGGTTTTCAGCGTTTTGATTCATGACTCTGACTCAGGCTCTAAAAGCCTCTAATTTTTCCACTAGCTCCTGACTAACTGGATGTCTCCAATCTCTCCAGTGGCTTCCTTTGAACAGGGGCTCAAGTAACCTCTGGCACAGGCTGAAAACATCCTTTTTCTTCTCCTTTTACCTTATTTATTACAAATTTTATTATTTCTTTTTTTAATATTAAACCAGGTTCACAGAGCCTGGAAGCCTAAGTCGCCCCCACTGTGGCACTCCTGTTGATACCTATGGGTATGTGCCTACCTAGAAGTTGACAGGAAAGGGTTCACCACATCCTGCTCCAGATACCATAGCTCAGTGCAAATCTTTGTGCTGAGACCACCTCTCAGGATGGGATTTGATGAAGATGCAGGTTGGGGACGTGCTCCAGCTGGGAAACAGTGGACAGCAAACATGGCCACTGATGTTGCAGTTGGATGCACAGATGTGCTAAGGTTTGAAGGGGCATCATCTCCATCCAGCATCTGCAAAGGACCCAGCCTGCCCCAGCTTATGGAAAGAGCTCATGCATACTACCAAATGTAGGAATTCCTTGTGAACAACCCATAAAGAGAGGTATTAGAAGCCATTTGAAAAGAGCAAATGCCACCCATCTTTGGCTATCTGACAGATGCAGCCTGGGCAGACATACAACTGCTTTAGGTCTTACCACCAGCCACACAGGTAATATTTAAAGTCAGATGGGTAATTCAGCTTTGTCTCACCATCTCAGTTGCTGGAAGAGGGGTTGGTTACCTTTAGAGAAAGAGGTTTGCCCCATTCCAACACCCTATACAGGCCACAGGCAGAGAGACAAAGATGCCATCAGAACAGAAGGGTTGGACCAGGCTCTACAAAAAGGGGCTTGTTTGCTGCTTTGACCAGTAGCCATGGTTTCCATGGTTAAGCTTTCATCCAGAAGTCAAAGCTACCTGCATACAAAGGGAACTAAATCAGTTTTAAACAGTGAACCCCACAGTGCTATGCAGTCACCTTCCTCTTTAGAAGAAGGCTGCTCTTCACAGATACCTTCTCTCTGTTGAAATGTAAGACGTCTAAATCCTTCATAAGGGACCACAGCTGGTGGCAGGCCCTGCAGACGCACAGATTGCATGTGACACCACCAAAAACCATCCTGGGTCCGGTAATCAGTGTCCACAGCTGCCTTCTCACTCAGCTCCCTTTTATCAATTCTTCAAAGTACCCCCCGATTCTGTTAAAGGGGACCTTGTTCCTACACCATGCCAGTCAAAATACAATTTGTTAACATCAGTTCTACACTTAAGTAGGGTTTCTCCTCTGCTACAGGGGACAGATCAATGAGTCTGTAGGACCTCAAGTCCTGCAGGGACCACAGCTAAATCTGCAGCTACCGAAAGGGCCTCCTCCCTTTGCGCTGTTACCAGCAAAGGCTCTTTAGAAAATGAAGCAGCTGGAAAGCTTATTCCCTCCAGCTAACAGCCTACTCTATGCTGAATACTGAGCCAAGATATGCTGAGAGTTGTCTTTTTTCAGCAGCAGTTTCCCCTCAGTACTGACCCCAAAGCCAGTTTCTCCTTCCTTGAGGACTCAAGGTCAGTCAGATCTTGGGAGAGGCAGAGGGTATCTGCTAGAGGATGGTATGAGCATACACAGGGCACGTATCTCAGGTGAAAGGAGTAATCTGGATACTTCAGCAAAGGAGTTGGTGCTTACCCAAACATATCCTGAAACCCTCATGCCTCTTAACCTGTTTGCTAAATAGAGTATTCTCTGCTTCAGCTGCACCTCTGCTTTTTCTGCTGCGTGAACCTCTTTTCTTTCACACTATTTTCCACGCTTCCATTCCTTTTGTTAAAATTGGTAGTTTATCTTGTGGTAGTCCCTAATGGTGGGCATCAATAAAACATGACCAGCCTTCCACGTCTTTTGTTTTCCAGTCAAAACATATTTGCTTTCTGCCTTGCAGTACTATTTTCCTCCAAGCACTGGCTCAGCTGGAGGACTTCTGCATCACTGCTGCTGGGCTGACATCATTTAGATGGATGTTGTGGGACCCATCACCCCTGTGAGCTGCCTCACTCTCCATCACTTGGAGGTGTTCATCTATTACAAACATTTCCTTCCATATTTTCCTTCCCTGCTCTAACAAAATATGAACACCCCAATCAGATGCATTATATTTGCTAAAGGTTTTTAGGTACCTCTGCTCCACAATTTTATTAGAAGCCTTTGTACCCATTAAGGCCTGAGAGAATGAGTGCCAGTGGCCTTTTGTAGGTCAATCCACAAGAGACCAAGAGAGCGCAAGACATTCTGCCTATTCAAATTTCTCATTTTACAGTATAATAGTATGAATATTAATATTGTCCATTGAAAAAGTGTGTTAATTGGGATGCTGGCAGTTTTCTGGACCACTGCCACCCAAAGTGAGCACTCGGGGTACGTGACTATTCAAGCCGAGGTCCCAAATCGCTGTTAACAACAGCGGCACGCTCAGTTCTACCACAGGAGCCAAATAACCAAAATAATTAACAAGGCAACAACCTACAGAGGGTTAACTTTACTTATTTTTCCTCTACTAATTTCAGTTATTGCCCTTCCCAGAAAAACAGTATTTAACCAGACCACAAATAATTTGCATAGCGCACATGTGCTAGTGGCTGGGAGGTTCTTAAGCACACAGAACAAATGCCTCATTAATAACTAAGCGCCAAGAAATGCGGAAAGAATTTTGTACCAGACTACCAGAAACCATAACAGCTTACTCTTCTGACTCTTGCCTCGGATTCAACACTACTCTCCTTTGATAAGGCTAGTCTGGGCAGATGGGAAAATGGAGAAGGCAAGGGCCACATATGTACAAGAAGGACATACCTGGAAGGTTGTTACAGTTCATACACAATTTTCTTACGCAGATGAAGCTTCCACAAGATGAGGTTTGGTCATTACTAGCACACAGAGATCTTTAACAGATACAATATTCCCCCTTACCGGTTTCCATACCTATTTTTATCCTACAGCATGGGTGTGCAAACTTCACTGTAGTCTGCTGATCTCAAAGTTAACCTTTGTTTTCTGCTAGCAAAACGAAAGGACTGACACAGAGCAGACACCAGTAAGGTGTCACAGATGCCCTGGTATTTATGGACTTGATGAATCGGGTGTCAGCAAACATCTTGCCACTGAGGAAGCAAGCAGATATGCGGTCTTGGGTACTGCCGACCCCAGGACACCGCCATCTGTTTCCCCAAAATACCTGAGATCTGCAAACATGTTTTTCTTCTACTACAGAATAAACCCTAAACCTTTTGGAAGTTTTTGCAACACTGAGATTTGGATCAAAGGGTCTGATCTGAATGAAAACCACAGAGGTTTTGGTTGGCTGTGGTGTTTCCCCAAGGTGGAGGAAAAGCACAGTAGACCCCTTGCGCCTTCCTTATTCTGCTTCAGAGGTATTTTCCTTTGGGATCACTCTAAATTGGGAACATGAGTCCAAGTTTTCCACCTGTGAAGCCACTGCCATGGTTCTAAAGGGTCAAGTCCTTCTACTCCTTGGAGATGGTGTAGCCAAAACCTATTTTCACAAACTGAGATTCCCAGCATGGTGGGACTTAAGGATTGCCCTCCTCAACATACTAAGAAATAGTAATTTTGGCTCATATCCATCAGCCAAGAGATACATTTTCATTTGCAGGACCTTCAGCAAAGCTTCCTTGCCCCATTTACAAGAGCAGAAACTTGAAAACATCTTCCAAGACAGGAGGACTTCATTTTCACAAGCCCTCAGCACCCTGACCCACAGTGTATGTCAACAAAAGAAAGAAGTCTACCAGCACAGCTGAAGGTCAGGTCCCTTTTTGCCTCAATATAAACTAAGGCATCTAAAATAAAGCAGATTTCTGCGAGTGTGGATAACCAGGACCTCTGAGTTTCAGATTCCCAGCATGCAGATGAGATTTTGCACGTGCATGTACACACGCAGTCTGGGGGTGAGAGAGAGGTTCAGACACAAACAATTGCAGGCTGTTGAAGACCGTGAGTTGGAAGCAGCTGCAGGAACCTCTGATAATTCCCCAGGTTACTGAGCACTTTGCTGCTTAAATCTCTCCCTGGCCAGAGCTATCGCTTGTCACCCACCAAAAGCTAATCCTGTTTTTTTCTGATTTCGTCTCTATCTTCCCTTTTCCTCCCCTCTCTGTACGAGCGCAAAACACCTTTAATCTTCATTTCAGATGTACTTTTCATGATATTGCAGATGTGTTATCTGCAGCTGACAGTATTTGCCACCTATTTCTCCTTGAAGGACACTGCTTGACCTTGTAACAGCTTCCAAGCCTCCAGCTTTAGAGGCTCAGCCTTTCTATTTGAAGGGCTCACAAGTAATCACTTTTCTGTATCCATCATTAGCAGTGAACCAGCTACCCAGAGAGCTCCTGCGTTGGGTTTGGGTTTTTTTTGTTGGGTTTTTGTTTTTTCCTCTGAATGCAGCATTTTTCCCAGGCAGAGACATATTATGGCAATTCAGACACTGACAACTGCGTAAATCACACCCAGGCAAAAGTTATTGATGACCTCATTCCACTAAAGTATGAGATGATCAGACTGCCCCACGGTATTCTGATCATCTGAGAACCCTGAAATTGAAAGTCGCAGGCTGCATTTTGCTTGGAAATCTAACAAAAGGCATTAACTGTGACAAAAGGCACTTAAAGCATTTCTCTTAAATTATCTCATTTCACACCAGCAGCAACAAATACTCATTTTCCTTTATTAATACACTCTCCTTGCCCATAACTAGTCTCATTTTTCTAATTTTGAATTAAAATGCTTTCAAGTTATTGATCCCTTCTGCTAGGAAAATTTTCTTCTGCTTCTATTAGTTCTTGTACACAGCATAATTTTAACGGTACAAACAGTGCACCCAACACAATCACCTTTCGAGCAGACTCGTCTCCTGGGAGTCAACGCGATTAATCTCTCCAGTGCAAGACAAGTCACGTTCTGCAGCCCCAGCTCCTCCAACACTGCCAGCACGCTCAGATCCATACTCTCACATCATCTTATTAAATTATGTAATTAGCTCATTTCTTCTCAAGTGCCTTTCCCAAATAGGTTGCAAACGGTCACCAATAAGGGAACAAAAATCCCTAACGCTTGGGGTGTACGCTGGAGCTGTCAAGAGCATTTGCTCTTGCCCATCACTGGGTATTTCCCCACACCAACTCATCTGCAGGCTCATGCAACCCAAGCGACATTCCCCAGCATCGTAACAGGGTTGAAGACAGTAATTAGCAGAGGCTATGCTGGAAGCCACATCCCCTCCCCAGGGATACAGGCTGATCCTTGTAGCCTAGCTGGGGATTCTCAGACCCTCACCAGTGGGTCCATCCCACTGCTGGGGGCTCAGCCGACGCCAGGAATGGGACTCAGACGCTGCCCCCACCCCGGCCTCTCCCCCACTATGTTCAAATCCCCCTGGTGACATGATGAGTCCTCGCTAAACACAACCCCAGGCACCGTATCACAGGTTTCGGGATCTTTTTAGAAAAAAGGTTACAGAATTGGAGGCAGTACTGTATCCACACCAGTGTGGCCAGCAGGACTAAGGCAGGGATCATCCCCCTATACTCAGCACTGGGGAGGCCACAACTCAAACACTAGCTCCAGTTTTGGGTCCCTCGCTACAAGGAGGACATTGAGGGGCTGGAGCACGTCCAAAGAAGAGCAACAAAGCTGGGGAAGGGTCTAGAGCACAAGTCTTGTGGGGAGCTGCTGAGGGGCCTGGGGTTGTTGAGCCTGGAGAAAAGAAGGCTCAGGGGAGACCTTCTCACTCTCAACAACTCCCTGACAGGAGGTTAGAGCCAGCTGGGGTCAGTCTCTTCTCTCTAAGAAGTGATGGGACAAGAGGAAACAGACTCAAGGGGCACCAGGGGAGGTTTAGGTTGGACATCAAGAAAAAATTCTTTCCAGAAAGGGTTGTCAAGGCCTCGCGCCCAGGCTGCCCAGGGCAGTGGTAGAGTCCCTATGCCTGAAGAGGTTTCAAAGCTGTGGAGATGTGGTGCTGAGGGACATGGTTTAGTGGTGACCTGGCAGTGCTGGGTTAACAGTTGGACTTGATGATCTGAAAGATGTCTTCCAAACAAAATTATTCTCTGATTCTGTTCTATGAAGAAGGCTTGTGTTCATCGTGCTAGCCCAAAACTGTGCTCTTACCCTCAGAGCTTTGGCTAATCCATGTCCCTTGCTTGCTACATGCCCTCACTGGCTGCTGGCACCACTCTGCATGCGAGCCTGTATCTGCTGCAGAACAGCATGGGAAAGGCACCAATTTTCCTTGGCCATGACAAGTTTCAGCTAATGCAGGCAGATGCAAAAAAAAACTCAAACCAAAAAAATACAACAAACCAACAGTAACAAACCAAAACCTGGCAGAGTTGGGCATAAGGCAGAGTACCCCAAACCATACCACACACCACAACTGCCACAGCTCTTCTATCCCAACAGATGCTTCTCTTTGCCAAGTTAAAAAAAAAAGTAATACTGGAGGATCTGTTTGGGTAGATGGCTGAGCAACCAGCTCACTGCTGGGCTGCTACAGGATTTTAAGCAGATGCTGAGCATTCTGAAGGTTTCACCCACTGGATGCTGCTGCTCTTCAGCACCAGGGATCAAGACACCGGTTTTCTGTGTTATGAGCCATTTCCTGACTGCAGTAAACATTATTTTTGCAAAGTCCAAAAGTTGCATTTCAGAAGCTTGCTCCTCTAACACAAGATTTCCACTTTCTTTTGCAATCTACCCCTCGTGTTAGCCCTACAGGTACACACAATTCACAATTCATCCGGACCAGTCTATTTAGAGGAATTCTGCTGAATTGGCTGTATTTCTATTAGTTATGTAGAGAAGAAAAGCTTTGGCCTCGATCCTGTTGAATTAAAGTGTGAAAGAAAAAATCTCCAAAGCGCAGGAATGTGAAGGGACTTCCACTGCTCCCCAGCAGTACTGCCAACTCCAGCTGTACCCAGCATTGCTCAAAAAATCTAGACACTAATGGCAAGTCCAGTGCTATCTGCATTTTTTCCTAAACCCCGATTGCTACTTACATGTCAATTTCTACTCCTGTAACACATCAAGATGTGTTTCCAGCCTTTCATGTTGTCTGCAAGAGCTTCAGATTCTGATGAGGCTTTTATGTACCAGGCGGGAAGGTGGAAGGTTGGCTGGAGACTTCTGAATGCTCAAGTTAGATATTTAATGAGGCATCATAATCCCAACTCATGGCTTTGCTAAGGGACTAACCACAACACCAAGGAAAGTATAAGCACAAAGACTTATCAACTGCAAGACGTGCCAGAGCAGAAACATCCCATCTTTTCTAAACAGGATGCAAAGCAGGATAAAAAAAAAAAAGAAAAAAAAAAAGAAGAAAAAAAAAAAAAAGAGTCAACTGGAAGATGAAATGGCTCCCAGTCTGAATCTCACCACTGCCAACACAGGGCTGGTCTCAGAGAACCTGGCAGAAGAGACGATGGTCTCTCCCAGCACATCCTCTCTGCTCACTGGACCTCAGCACCAGCACTGTGCCAGAGTCCATGGATGCCACCAGCACTTGGAAGACCACACAACAAATGGAAGGTTCAACTATTTGCTACTTTGTAGGAATATTTGTCTTTGTCATACAGAGGCGGTGAAATATTAGGACTTAACCTTGTAGATCTGTACATGGATTGATAGGTGCTCAAAAACATGGGCAGAGACCTAAGCAATTCATAAAAAATGGGACTGCCACCATGAACGTCCCATTGCAGTGACTTGCTTTGCTTTCTGCTCCTTGGCGCAAAGCAAACCAGCTCAGTTCACAGCAGAGACAAGAGCAGTACTGGTCTCCATGGCTGTGCCCCAGTCCTGGCTCTGCAGGGACAAATCTGTCATGTGGAGTTTAAATGAAGTAAAGTTTAAAAGAAAAAAAGTTTAAAAGAAGTCAGCTTAAATCTGTTTTCTTTGTCTTTGAGGTTAACACGTTCAACCCTTCCTCAGCAACAGTCACCTGTAAATTGGGGGGGGGGGGTAAATGCAAACCAGCACTGCCACACAGGCCACTGACCCAACTGCAGAGACACAGCCCCACCAGCCCAGCACCCTGGCTGTGACACCCTCGCTGGGAAAATCCAGGATACATGCACAGGGAGAAGGAGAGGCCTTGGCACAAGCTCCAAGCTCTCCTTTCCAACCCTCTCTCTGGCACACTGAGCACTACTTACCACTGCAACAGGGTTCCTGGAGGAAAAGCTTGGATGAACTTTTAACTAGTACGGAGGCATCCATGAATTCATTTTTTTTTTTTTCAATATAGCTGGTTTACTCTATAAGCCTGATCTCCTTTGATCTAGACACCACACGGACAAACAAAATACATTTCTTCACACTGCCCCTGTTAATAACTACTTCTCCAGGGAGCAGAACTGTAACGAGCTAACACTGCTTGTTTATTTGGAACTCACCAGCTAGACTTACTGAAAAAATATCCCCACCCAGCACTAGCTGGGGAAAAAAAAAAACATAATAAAATGAAAAATTACATCAAGCTAAGGCAACATCCACTGCAATGCGACCGGCTGGACCCGTTGCCTGCAGCCGAGGCAAAGCATCACCTGCAGCACGAGAAGCACGTCATGCTAACGACTCTTGCCCAGATACAGCACTTCTGCCTCTTGATCTTTGGTGCCCACAGGGAGCTAACAAAGCCAGCACGGCTTCCAGACTGGGCTCACGGGCAGTGCTGTAAAATTAACCGTGGACATCTGAAATCCAGTTTGGTGTTACGTAACTCTCTCCCCTCCACGGCTCCCACTTTTAAACACCTTGGGCTGGATTAGCCCTGTCCCTCTTTGCCCCTGCATGCCCAGGTCATCTCAAGTATGGTTTGTCATCAGGTTCAGCTTTATAGTGGATTTAAAAAATAAAATAAATAAGACTGACAGAAGGCTACTCATTTTGGAAACTCACTTCCACAGGTTGTAAGCACCCCTACAAAACAGTAGAAACCCAGGCAGAGAAGAATCCCTCCCACCCCAGGGAACTCCTGCTACTAATGCTGCTGTGGCCTTCAGTGAAACCCCCCAACCACACAACCAATGTAACCTAACAACCCAAAAGGTTCCTACAGCCCCTGAGTCCAACCACCACACTCAAGCAGAGATTCACACCAAGAGAAAGCCAACCAAGCACCTAGATTTCTCATCCTCTTGCAGACCTGTGGGCCACAGCCAAGTCTCCTGGATGTATCCCACACTTCACATCTTCTCTGCTGCGAAAACTAAGGCACTGCATGAAAAAGGAGCATGTACCAACACTTCTTTAAGAGCACCACTCTGCCCCAAAGGAGATCAACAAATCTTGGGGTGGGGGGGGAAGTTCGAGAATACATGTAATCTCTGGGACATCAACACAGCTGTCTGTAGCTCAGCCCAGCCCAAGGTAGATGACAGGTAGGGACTGGTGAGCCCCGAGACGTGCAGCACCGAGCACACAGGCAGGAATGCTCCACGCCCATAGGGAGAGCACTGAGCCCCACATCCCCACCAGGGTACAGGGAGAAGGGTGGCCATGGCACCTTGCCTTGCTCCTGGTACCACCCAGGGCTCCTTGGTCTGGATCACCAGAGCTCATGCTCACGAAGGCTCAGGTTGCCCTGCATCACTCTGCAGCTAATTGCAGTGCTGTCTGAAGCCCTAACTGACCTCCTGGGCCACCCAAGTTGACGTGGATTGATGGTCAAGCGCAGCGTGGTGGGGATATGGGGATGGAGTTGGGCTCCTAGCCACACACTTCCATAAGCACAGTCAAACACAAGAATTTAGATACCTAAACACACACAAAAATGTAAAGACCTAAACAACAAAAAAAAAAAAGGCCCATCTGCCATTCTTTTGCAAGGGGAGGAAAAAACCCACAACATTTGGAAGCAGGCTGTGTTTGCTTGGCACTTTCCATCTTTAGGTAATTAGTATAAAGGGCTTCCCAGGTAAACCTAAGAATAAACTGAAGATTTCAGGAGAGTCACACTTCTCTCTGCAGCAAGCCTTCAAAGTGTAACCAGGGGAAGATGCAGAGCTCCGACTGGCTCCCCATAGGCACTGCTTGCCTTCAAGTCTTCAGGGTTAGACACAAGTCAAGCTGCATCAAAATTTGGAAGGAGATAAAAAATGACAAGAAACGTCTCTGAAGACAAACACTCCGGCATCTATGAATGCCTTGAATACACAGCCTGAACCAACAATTCACAGGGTAGCCCTCCTCCCATCCCCTTCTCTAAACCTTCCAAAAAAGCCCTCTCCTGCCTTCCTAGCTAAGAGTGGCACCTTCAGAGCTGGGAGGAACAAAATACCTCCCAGCTCCAAAACCTACTTTTCAGTGCTTCTTTAGATTGCTTTGCTTGGCTGCCCTACTAACAGCTACCCCCTGCTGTTCTTTGCTCCTCTGGGAGTCAGCCTCACCCCCGACCTTTTGTTTCCAAAACGCAGCACACCATCTCCTCATAGGTGGCTTTCTAATGCTGGCATCACCAAGCAGCTCCGAGCGCTGCCACCAGACCACCCCAGTGTTGCCCTGTTTCTGGTTTTATGAGGAGAGGGGTGAAGACAGGGATGGGAGAGTCCATTTGGGAATATCACCAGAGAAGTCTGCAACAGCAGGGACTTGTCCCGAGGCTTCCCGTACACTGTGATAGGCTCCAACTCACTAGACTAACCCCATACTCTTTAAATACAGTAAAAAGTTAACAATAAAAATCAGTAGGTACCAGCATCTACTTAAAGATGCTCCTTACCTGCTGTCCAGCAGCCCAAGGTTACCTTTAGATCAATAAATCCAAACAGCAAATGCTGTTTGTAGTTCACCAGAGTCTTACAGCATCCAGACCTCACCTGCTGGCCATGACCACACCCTTATAACATAATACACTCTACTTTAAGATACTACAGTGAGAAGAGCTATGAAGTAGGACAAGAAGTTGCACCTCCCAAAAGGGAGAGGGATGCTTTCACATGCAATAACCCTGACTTTGAAAAGCTCCCCCCGACACCCCCCTATCCCATGTTCAGAAATGCAGATGGCAGCTGGATACCCAGGTACATCACCATGAACAGACCCAAAGAGCCCAACCAAAGTCAAGGGACTCTGAGCAACCTTAAGAGTACCTGCACAAATATGAAACATCCTGACAACTCACATGACAAATTTCTCCCGGAGAACTTGAAGACCTCTAGGCAGGGAGTCTTCTCAGACCTCAGAATCAAACATAGCTGCCTGGATCCAGATCCTCATCTTCCCAGGCTATCCTGCTGCGGCTCTGCTTGCATAAAGCAGCCCACACATCCAGCACCACTGGTCCACAACCATGAAACCTACAGGTACTGGGGCTGTACAGCCAACCAGTGAATTGGCCCACTCTGAGTGTCCTCACTGAAGACCTGGATAGGGTGCTTGGTCCCATCCTGGGCAGAGTAGGTTTTTTTCATGGAGCATCCTCTAATCCCCACAAGCCAAGGAGACATCTCTCCCTCCATCTCTCTGCCCTCTATCCAGACCTGGCACCCACACAAACAGAGCTGAAAGACACCATCAAGTCCCACATACTTTGCAGCATGTTGTTGACTTGACTTCAAAGGTAGGGTTTTTTCCCCCCCTGTGCCACTGCAGCTATTTCTTTTGGCCTGCAAAGTGTTTGGTCCTTACAGCAGCAAAGCATCCCACAGCACAAGGGAGAGTGGACAAGTATCACTCCAGAGGCACACTGGTCTGCTCCTGATCTTCACCCTGCCCTTTCCCAACACCAACTCCAGATGGGAGGGAATAGAACAAAGATTAAAGGAGAGGCAACACAGGAACATTTGTAATCACCTTCTACAACTTACATTCTATAGGATTGAAATGTAAAAAGCACCTTCCCCTTATATTATTCAGAAAGCAGCAAACCTAATGTGACATATTGGTGCGTAGGTGTGTGTGGGCTGGCTTCTTGGGGGGAGGGAGGGAGGGCTGAGGGCTCTCTCTGTGTTTCAGAGAAATGAAGCAGCACAAGATGTACCAGTTGCTCTGGTAACAAAGGGCCTTTTTTTTAAAAAAAAAAAAAAAAAAAAGTGAACTTA